>FXXK01002355.1:14479-41659 GCA_900184695.1 Betula pendula | reverse complement strand
GAGTCTTTTCATGTTCTTGTATGTTACTAAGTGACTTGAAGAGGTTGTGTCTTTTGGTCTTTCAAGAGTTATGTTAGATAAGAATTACATGGGAGTTATATGAGATGTAAATGAAGGGAGTTAAAGTGAAGAAGTTAGAAGGTCATTTGTATCTTATAAATACTCATGTAAGCAAGTTCTTATTAAGTGAAAATAAAAGATTAAAAAGTCCTCTATCAATTTAGTGTTTCTCTTCCTTTTTCATTCTCTCTTAGTGTGTGTAGTTTTCAATATCCAACAAATTGGTATTAGAGCGCAGTTTCTTGATCCTAGAGAAATGGCTAATTCAACCTTTCCATTTCAATTCCCTCACCTTTCCAAAGACAATTTTGATAATTGGTGCATTCGCATGAAGGCTTTGCTTGGATCTCAAGATGCTTGGGAGATTGTACAAAAAGGCTATGATGAGCCTAGTGATGATGAAGCTCCTTTGAGTCCTAATCAAAGAGAGGCTTTACAAAGACTTCGAAAAAAGGATCAACAAGCTCTCACTCGATCTTATACATCAATGTTTGGATGAAGCGATGTTCGAGAAGGTGGCGAATGCAACCACCTCCAAGCAAGCATGGGAGATTCTCCTAAATTCCTATCAAGGAGTTGATAAAGTGAAGAAAGTTCGCCTTCAAACATTAAGAGGCAAATTTGAAGTTTTGCGAATGAAAGAATCTGAGTCGATCGCGAAGTATTTTTCAAGGGTGTTGGCCATAGTAAATCAAATGAAGAGATATGGAGAAAGATTGGAGGATGTTCGAGTCATTGAAAAGATCCTTCGTTCCTTGCAACAAAAATTTGACTATATTGTTGTCGCTATTGAAGAGTCAAAAGATTTAGAAACCATGAGCATTGATCAACTCATGGGATCTCTACAAGCCCATGAAGAAATGCTCAACAAGAAGAAGGAAGAGCCATTGGAGCAAGTTCTAGCGACCAAGCTCTCTTTCAAAGATAAGGAAGAAAAGCAAAAAATGAGTCAAAGAGGACAAGGACGTGGACGAGGTCGTGGCCGTGGCCGCGGTAGAGGAAGAGGAAGCGGCGGACGTAATAGCTACAACTACGAAGAGAAAAGTCAAGCATCAAGAGGACGAGGAAGAGAAAATAATTCAAAGCAATATGGAAGAAGGTATGACAAATCTCAAGTTAAATGTTATAATTGCCAAAAATATGGTCATTATGCTTGGGAATGTAGAAGCCACACTAACGATGTTGAAGAGAGAGCCTGTTATGTTGAAAACGAGGAAGCGAAGCCCACTTTGTTGCTAGCTTATAAAGGAGAAGAAAGTGGAGAGGAGAACTTGTGGTATCTTGACAACGCGGCAAGCAACCATATTTATGGAGACAAAAAGAAGTTTGTGGAGCTTGATGAATCGGTGAACGGAAATGTTACTTTTGGAGACTTGTCTAAAGTTCCAATAAAAGGGAAAGGTACAATCTTAATTCGCTTGAAAAATGGAGGACATCAATATATTACAAATGTTTATTTTGTTCCAAGTATGAAAAGTAATATTTTGAGTTTGGGACAACTCTTGGAAAAAGACTATGAAATTCATATGAAAAATCGTAGTCTTTTCCTAAGAGATGACAAGAACAATTTGATAGCCAAAGTCCCCATGACAAGCAATAGAAGTTTTTATTGAATATTCAAACGGATGTGGCTAAATGTCTCAAGACTTGCTTGAAAGATTCATTTTGGCTTTGGCATTTGAGATTTGGACATGTAAATTTTGGCGGATTAAAATTGTTGGTGCAAAAGAAGATGGTGAATGGCTTGCCTTTTCTATTAATCAACCGGATCAACTTTGCAAAGGATGTCTTATCGGCAAATAATTCCGGAAAAGCTTTCCAAAAGAGTCTACTACAAGAGCAAATGAGCCGCTTCAACTTGTCTATGCGGATGTTTGTGGGCCAATTAAGCCATCTTCATTTGGTAAAAATCGTTACTTCCTTCTTTTAATTGATAATTTTAGTCGAAAAACTTGGGTCTATTTTTTGAAAGAAAAATTCAAGTGTTTGAAGTTTTCAAAAAATTCAAAGCCTTTGTAGAGAAACAAAGTGGCTATTGTATTAAATCTTTGAGAACCGATAGAGGAGGCGAATTCACATCTAATGAATTTAAAGAATTTTGTGAAGCAAATGGAATTCGTCGTCCTTTAACGGTTCTGAGATCGCCACAACAAAATGGTGTTGTTGAAAGAAAGAATAGGACAATTCTCAATATGGCTCGAAGTATGTTGAAGACAAAAAAAAATGCCTAAAGAATTTTGGGCGGAAGCTGTTGATTGTGCTGTATATTTGTCAAATCGTTGTCCTACAAGAAGCCTATGGAACAAAACACCACAAGAAGCATGGAGCGGAAGAAAGCCAAGTGTTTCTCACTTGCGAGTTTTTGGAAGCATTGACTATACACATGTACCGGATCAAGAGCGGTCCAAGCTTGATGATAAAAGCAAGAGGTACATCTTCATTGGCTATGATTCAAGTTCTAAAGGCTACAAGCTTTACAATCTAAATGCAGGCAAAATTGTCATTAGTAGAGATGTGGAGTTTGACGAAGAAGACTTTTGGGATTGAAGCACATAAAGAGGAAGAAAAATATGATTTCTTTCATTTTCTTGAAGAAGAAGAGTCAAGAAACGAAGAGTTCACTCAACCTTCTCCATCACCAACAAATTCTAGTACACCGCCGTCGTCATCTTCGAGAGGAAGCTCTAGTGAAAGGCCGCCTCACATGAGAAGTCTCCAAGAACTCTATGAGGTAACAGAGAATTTAAATGATGATCTAAATCTCTTTTGTCATTTTGCGGATTGTGAACCTATAGGTTTTGAAGAAGCGGTGAAAGATGAAAAATGGAGAAATGCTATGGATGAGGAAATCAAAGCAATTGAAAGGAACAACACATGGGAGTTGGTGACTATTCTAAAAGAACAAAAACCCATTGGAGTGAAGTGGGTGTTCAAGGCAAAGAAGAATGTTAAAGGAGAAATCGAGAGATACAAAGCAAGATTGGTTGCCGAGGGATATAGTCAAGGACTTGGCATTGATTATGGTGAAGTTTTTGCTCCTGTTGCACGTTTGGAAACCATAAGAATGGTAATTTCTCTTGCAGCTCAATATAAATGGAAGATTTATCAAATGGATGTAAAATCCGCTTTCTTGAATGGAATTTTTTAAGAAGAAATTTATATTGAACAACCTATGGGCTATGTCATCAAAGGGGAAGAGGAGAAAGTATTGAAGTTGAAAAAGGCTTTATATGGCTTAAAATAAGCACCAAGGGCATGGAATAGTAGAATTGACAACTACTTTCAAGAGAATCGCCTCATCAAATGCCCTCATAAATATGCTCTTTATGCTAAGGTGTGTGAAAATGGAAATATGTTGCTTGTGTGCTTGTATGTGGATGATTTAATTTTTACCGGCAACAATCCAAGTATGTTCGAAGATTTCAAGAAAGCAATCACTCAAGAATTCGAAATGACAGATATAGGCCTCATGTCCTATTATCTTGGAATTGAAGTAAAGCAAATGGAGAAAGGAATTTTTATTTCTCAAGGAAGCTTCGCAAGGGAACTTCTCAAAAAGTTCAAGATGAACAATTGCAAACCGGTTAGTACTCCGGTAGAATGTGGACTTAAACTGTCAAAGCATGAAGAAGGAGAAAGGGTGGATCCAACAATCTTTAGAAGCTTAGTTGGAAGTTTGAGATACTTGACATGCACAAGACCAGATATTCTTTATGGAGTTGGGCTTGTTAGTCGCTATATGGAGTCACCTACCACAACTCATTTTAAGGCGGCTAAAAGAATTCTTCGCTATTTCAAAGGTACAATCGATTTTGGCCTACTTTATCCATCTTCTAATGAATTCAAACTTGTGGGTTATAGTGATAGCGATTGGGGTGGAGATGTGGATGATAGAAAGAGCACTGCCGGATTTGTTTTCTATTTGGGTAGTTCCGCATTTACTTGCAGTTCTAAAAAGCAACCAATTGTAACACTTTCAATGTGTGAAGCTGAATATATTGTTGCTACATCATGTGTTTGTCATGCAATTTGGTTGAGGAGATTATTGAAAGAGCTACACATGCCACAAGAAGATGCTACGGAAATATTTCTTGACAACAAATCAGTGATTGCATTGGCAAAAAATCCGGTGTTCCATGATCGAAGCAAACACATCGACACAAGGTATCATTTTTTTAGACAATGTGATGTCAAGAAGGAGGTACAACTCAAGTTTGTGAAGACTCATGATCAAGTTGCAGATATTTTTACAAAGCCTCTCAAGAATGAGTTTTTCAGCAAGCTACGAGCTTTACTTGGAGTCACTAGAAATTAAGTTTAAAAGGGGGTGTTGAATAATAAACTTAATTTAATAATATTTATCGAGTCTTTTCATGTTCTTGTATGTAACTAACTGACTTGAAGAGGTTATGTCTTTTGGTCTTTCAAGAGTTATGTTAGATAGGAGTTACATAGGAGTTATATGAGATGTAAATAAAGGGAGTTAAAGTGAAGAAGTTAGAAGGTCATTTGTATCTTATAAATACCCATGTAAGCAAGTTCTTATTAAGTGAAAATAAAAGATTAAAAGGTCCTCTATCAATTTAGTGTTTTTCTTCCTTTTTCATTCTCTCTTAGTGTGTGTAGTTTTCAATATCCAACAGACTACTGCTACATCTGATCGTCAGTCCTCAATAGTGGATAACTTCAGGATGTTAAGGACTTCCAATGTTTTAGAACTTTGCTACAGGAAGAATTCTGTGATCACTATAAAAAAACTAGGTTTTAACATCGCTTTTTTAACATCTCTTTTTTTTTTTTTTAAAAAAGTGATGTTAAAAGGTAAAATTTAACATCCCTTTTAATAAAGAGATGTTTTAACATCGCTTTCAGAAAGCGATGTAATTTTTTTAAAATTTTAACATCGCTTTGTATAAAGCGATGCAATAATTTTTAGGAATTACATCCCTTTACGAAAAGGGATGTAATTTTAATAAATTTTAACATCGCTTTCCTTAAAGGGATGTAATTTTTGGTGTAATTACATCGTTTTTTTTTTAAAGGGATGCAAAAAATATTGTCATTTTTAACATCGCTTTACTTAAAAGCGATGCTCAAACCTGTCATAACATTTTTGAAACCCGCGCCTTTCCCTTCCCGCTGTCATAAAAATTTCAGGAAAGCTTCTGATGGGTAGGCTGTCATTATACTGCAAGGCTGTGCGTTTTCCCTTTCCCTTTCATTTTCCCTTTCATTTTTTCCCTTTTCCCTTCCCGCTGTGCATTTTCCCTTTCTCAGCTATCAGCTCTCTCCCTCTCCCTCCTCCGGTCATTCTCCTCCGGCGACGAGCAGCAGCCACCTCTTCCCAGAACCGACAGGTACGACTAGCTCCGGCCATCTCTGTCGCTCCCTGGTCTCTTTGTCGCTCTCCTCCGGCGACGAACAGCATCCACCGGTGGATGCTCCTCTTCCCAGAACCGGCAGGTACGACTCCGGCTAGATCTGTCGCTTAATCTTGCAATTCCGAGTGTACGTTTTTTTGGGTAGGCTGTGTGTGAACGTTTTTTTGGTGACTTTTCCCTCTGGGAGAACGTTTTGATCGTTGGGTTTGGGTGTACGTTCTCAACCGTAGAGATAAGAGATGAGAGATGAGGGAGAGAAGGGACTGATAGAGATGAGAGAGAAATGTTAAAAAATTGAGACATTTTGCTACAGTGATAATCTACTAGTAAAGTATCACCGTAGCAAAAAATGTCTTTTAGATGATAAGAAGATAATTTGTTGGATCTAAAAAAAAAGTATCCCAATTCAATTATATTTTCTCGCTGAAGGATCATATTTTCTGTGTCATTGGCTATGGATTGACTGTATGTTATGCTGATTCGTGATTGTTTTGTTTGGTTTTGAAATTATATGGGTTTCTTGATTTGGAATTTCTGTTGCAGTTTGGATCAATTGGAATGAAATGGGTTAGTGTGTTTAGCTAACTGAGTATACTGTATATTTTTTAAGTGATTAATTTTCTACCCTGGACTTGGAAACTAGAGATGATTTCTTCTTATAGGCTAGCTGTTGGCAGACCTGCAAATTTGTTGAAAATTGGAGAACTCACACACACTAAGAGACAAACTCTTCAAGAAACTAAATATAATTTAGTAACTTACAAGAATATGAAAAAGACTTAGATAGAGAATATTATAATTAAGTTTATTACCCAACAAAATTACCATTAGCTGTGCTAAAACAAATAGAGTCATTATACGTAACATCTGTGATTATTTGATTTTGAAAAAGCAGCATGAGATATATAGTAAAGAGCTAATATAATATTTTCGAAACAAAAAAGAAGCTTATAGTACATGTTAGCTCTATTTTTATTTTATTTTTTTCCTCTAGCAAACTCTTTTTATTTTACGCACAGCAACCACAAAATTAAAATTTTGAAACTCTAGACCGCATGAAACTAGTAGATCTTTTTTTTTTTTTCCTCTCTCTCTACAACCTCTTTTCTTTTTCTCTTTGTTTCTAAAGGCTGTTTGACTCTCCACATGGGCTGTCCTTCAGTTCATCTTCTTCTTGTTCTTGGGTTTTGGAGTTTGAATAAATACACAATTGCGTTTTCATTGGTATTTATTTCTTTACTTAGTTCTTTGTTTTAAATTGTGTTTATCATATATTTTATATATAGTAGAACATAATATATAAAGAGAACAAAAAATTTATTAGTTTATGTCCTTTCTGGTAATTTTTTATCATATATTTTATTTATAGTAGAACATAGTATATACCTAGTTTATTTCCTTTCTGGTAATTTTTTAAAATGACATTTGTCTCTATGTTAATTTGTTTGTGTATGACAAATTTTTTACGTTTGGATATGTTTTTGTGAACCTGCAGAACTCTAAACCCTCCATCACTTTCTTATCGTTTGTAAAGGTACATTTGTGCTCTCATTTATGTGTTATTCTAGATAAATGCCTTGCTCATGTACATCTTTATTCCTTGTCATATCTAATTGAGTCTCATCCATTAATTAACATGATTCTTGGCGTGAACAAAGAACCTTGCCTATCGTATTCATAGTTAAATAGAGAGTGTGATGTAGGTACACTAAGATTATCATACTATTCCTTATTTCCATGAGTAATGATATAGGTAATCCTGAGATGTTTATACAGTAATCACACTGCTGACGTGGCATGGCCACCTAGGATTTTTTTAAAAAAAATTGGGTTGCTTCAAAACTTCCCCAGAGCTCATTTCCCCCCAATTTTTTTCCTAAACCAAAAATCTCCCATGCCACCCACCCCACAATAGATGTTAAACATTTATTGAGATATATTTTAAATTGTGATCATGTACTTTCAAACTTATTTTAAATTAGATTTGGATCCAATTATTGTTTGTTTGTTTACTTGTTTTTTTTTTTTCCTCCTTCTTCTTTATAAGCTCCGATTTGGTATGTACTTCTAACAGCATTCTTTCTTGGTTTTTTTTTTTTTTTTTAATATAAATTTGATTGATTGTTTAAGTTCATCTAATCAAATAGTCACGCTATGGACAAAAGTTGGATGAAGAAGTGGAGAGGTTCAGTCGAGTATGTTAGTGGGGTTGAAGCCTTTTTGATCTTTGCAGTCAGCAACTCCAGAACTAAAGAGCGTATTGTGTGTCCATGTAAGTAGTGTCTCTTGCGCTATAAGCTGCACCGGGACGAAGTGTGGGACCATCGGATTGGCTTGTATGGTATTTTGGATGGTTACATAGACTGGATATGGCATGGAGAAAAGATTAACAGTGACCTTCAAAGATATCCAATAATCGAAGGGTCTGGCTTCAGTCCTGTAAATAAGTCTCCAACACCTGCTGAGGGCGGAATGATGCATGCCATGCTGAATGATGTTTTCCAAATGCACAATTCTAGTGTAAATGATGGTGGATCTCAAATGGGAATGGAAGGCGAAGCTGTGGAAGAAGAGCAAGAAGACTGTGATGATGATGAATTAGTAAGAAAGTTCAACGATTTGCATAAAGATGCAGACAAGCCACTACACGATAATACAAAACATAGCAAGTTGGGGGCTATTGTACATTTATATAATATGAAGTGTATGGGTAGATGGAGTAACACAATTTTCATGTCATTGCTTGAATTCATCAATTAATTGCTGGGAACAGACATATTATTTTTACCAAACAGTACATACGAAGCCAAAAAGTATATGAAGGACTTGGGCCTTGGATATGAGAAGATACCAGCTTGTCGCGATGGTTGTATGATATTTTGGAAGGAGACAAAGGATTTAGACGCATGTACAGTGTGCCATAAGTCTAAGTGGAAGGACGACATTATTGGTAAGGAGGGGTCAACCCAAACCTCAAAGAGAAGACCAGTGAAGGTCTTACGGTGGTTTCCTTTGATACCGAGACTGCAGAGGTTGTTTACATCACAACATACCGCTAGTCACATGAAGTGGCATGCTCATGCATGCACAAAAGACGGCGTCTTAAGGCATCCAGCAGATGGTGAAGCATGGAAGTCATTTGATGCACGTCACCCAGACTTTGCCTCGGATCCACACAATGTCAGACTTGGGTTAGCGTCAGATGGTTTTAATCCTTTTGGAAACATGAGTTCATCCCACAATACTTGGCCAGTTATGTTGGTACCGTATAACTTGCCTCCATGGTTGTGCATGAAACATCCGTACTTGATGTTATCAATGATAATCCCGGGCCCAAGCTCACCTGGAATGAAGATTGATAAGTACCTAGAACCCCTAATATCAGAATTGAATGAAAGGGGTTTCGACTTTTGATGTGTTAGAGAAAAAAAAATTTCATATGAGGGCGGCATTGATGTAGATAATAAATTACTTCTCTGCATACGCATATTTGTCAGGATGGAGTACAAAGGGCAAAGAGGCATGTCCTTGTTGTATGCATTCAACAAGGTCTAGGTGGTTAAATTTCGGCAGAAAATATTGCTACATGGGGCATAGGAGATGGTTGCCTCCAAATCATAGGTGGAGAAAGGACAAGAAAAGCTTTGATGGTACGAAAGAACTGGGTGAGGCGCCCATCGTGCGAGATGGCGAGGACATCCTCCGAGAGTTGCATCAACCGAGACGTGTTCCTGATCAGGTCCGTAGAAAAAAGAAAAAGAAAAAATATTAACAAGGAAGAGGGTGCAGATGGGNGGAGTGGAATGGAAGAAGACAAGTATTTTCTTCACGTTACCATATTGGAAAGATAATTTGATATGGCACAACCTAGATGTCATGCACATAGAGAAAAATGTACTGGATAATATAATTTCTACAATACTAGACATTAATGGAAAATCGAAAGACAACAACGTAGCACGTCAGGACATACGGGAAATGGGTTTGAGGCCAGAACTTCATCCATTTACTAACGAAAATGGCAAGACATATCTGCCCGTAGCTAGTTTCACGATGTCTAATGTCGATAAATATAATTTCTTGAAGATGATTAAAGACGTCAAAGTACCCGATGGGTATGCTTCAAATGTGTCGCGTTGTATCAAACTTAAGGAACGTACCATTGTGGGGTTGAAGAGTCATGACAGCCACATATTGATGCAACAGATTATGTCGATTGCGCTGCGTGGATTATTACCAAAGGAGGTTGTCAAACCTTTAATAGAGTTATCTGTCTTCTTCAGAGACATATGTTCCAAAACACTCCGGGTAGAAGATCTTGATCGACTTGAGTCTCAGATCCCTGTAACATTGTGCAAGTTGGAGCAGATATTTCCCCCTGGTTTTTTTACAAGCATGGTTCACGTTGTCATACATTTAGTTCGTGAATGTAGGCTTGGTGGACCAGTACACTATCAGTGGATGTATCCTATTGAGAGGTTCCACATCTTCAAATTTTTATTCACGACAATAAATTTATATGTTTATTTTATTTATTTTTATTCCCAACGGTTAGTGACAAAGAGAGATTTTGCGTTATTTTAATGTAGGGCTCTTNCGAGTGGAATGGAAGAAGACAAGTATTTTCTTCACGTTACCATATTGGAAAGATAATTTGATATGGCACAACCTGGATGTCATGCACATAGAGAAAAATGTACTGGATAATATAATTTCTACAATACTAGACATTAATGGAAAATCGAAAGACAACTACGTAGCACGTCAGGACATACGGGAAATGGGTTTGAGGCCAAAACTTCATCCATTTACTAACGAAAATGGCAAGACATATCTGCCCGCAGCTAGTTTCACGATGTCTAATGTCGATAAATATAATTTCTTGAAGATGATTAAAGACGTCAAAGTACCCGATGGGTATGCTTCAAATGTGTCGCGTTGTGTCAAACTTAAGGAACGTACTATTGTGGGGTTGAAGAGTCATGACAGCCACATATTGATGCAACAGATTATGCCAATTGCGCTGCGTGGATTATTACCAAAGGAGGTTGTCAAACCTTTAATAGAGTTATCTGTCTTCTTCAGAGACATATGTTCCAAAACACTCCGGGTAGAAGATCTTGATCGACTTGAGTTTCAGATCCCTGTAACATTGTGCAAGTTGGAGCAGATATTTCCCCCTGATTTTTTTACAAGCATGGTTCACGTTGTCATACATTTAGTTCGTGAATGTAGGCTTGGTGGACCGGTACACTATCAGTGGATGTATCCTATTGAGAGGTATTACTTGTCCACATCTTCAAATTTTTATTCACGGCAATAAATTTATATGTTTATTTTATTTATTTTTATTCCCAACGGTTAGTGACAAAGAGAGATTTTGCGTTATTTTAATGTAGGGCTCTTGGTTGATACAAATTTACGGTCCGCAACAAAGCGGCACCGGAAGGTTCTATTGCGGAAGGTTACGTGGCGGATGAATTAGTAACGTTCTGTTCTCGATATTTAGTGAATGCACCAACAGTTCACAATAGACCGTACAGAAACCCGGATGAGGCTAGAGGGGCAGTAAATAGAATCACCCTGGACGCACGCACAATGAAACAAGTTCATCGGTATATTATATTCAACTCCAACGATTTCATTGAACTGCGAAGGTGAGTAGTTTCATTAAGACCTTAACTAATGCAAAACAAAATAAAAACCTATTGAGACATATTGTACTTTGCATATAGGACGCACGTGGATACACTGCGGCGTGTGAACAATATTGTGCAAATGTCAGATGAGGAACTAGAAGAGAAGCATAGAGCCGAATTTTGTGATTGGTACCATGATTATGTAAGATTATGGATGTGTATAATAATAGTGTGACAATTTGAAAACAATATTCTTTATACTACGTACACATTATAACATATATACGTTCGTCCAAATCGCAGGTTAACCAGATGGACGAGATACGGCTAATTGAATTGGGGAAGAAGCTTGAATGGCATTCTAAAGGGCCGATGCAAAATGCATTCGAATATAACCGCTATGTGGTTAATGGCATGGTATTTCGCACCATGCTGCGTGATGAAGGAAAGACAACTCAGAACAGTGGAGTGTGTGTGCCGACTGAAGATGGCCATACATATTACGACAAACTAACACGAATAATCGATGTGGAATACTATGACAGGACCCGGTATGTGCTATTCAAGTGTGATAGGGCGGACATAAAGATAAATAGGGGGTACAAGCAGGATGAATATGGATTTAACCTTGTGAATTTTAAAAACCTAATACATAAGGGAGAGCGGATTACCGATGATCCGTACGTATTATCTTCTCAAGTATCACAATCATATTATGTTAAGGATGATAGGGACCCAAACTGGGATGTTGCAATTAAGACAATACTAAGAAATGTGTTCGACGTTGGACAGGGGCAAGGGCAAGATGACAATTCTGTCAACTTTCATGACAATGAACCTTTCAACTTGGGGACTAGTCACGATCCAAATGATGTTGGAAATGATTTTATTGAGTGTGCATGTAATGATGTAGTTCCAACTGAAGTACAATTTCAATCAACACGTACAAGATTGTATGATATTTTTTTAATGTCGTTTATTCTAGACTTTATAGTTATTTTGTCCATGTTTTAAATTCGTGCACACATGTTTTATATTTTCATTTGATCTATATGTGTTATATATTATCTGCAATCTAACAAGTGATGCAACTTTCGTGTAGGTCGAAATGAAGAAATCTAAATCACCAGTGTTGAAATATCTGTGAAAGGGACCCCGTATTGATAATGCGGCATCATCCCAACATAGTCCATCGTGCGGTTCAGAGGGTGACAGAGGACCCCAAAACAGGTTGCCCAAGCCTTTTTTTTAATCCTGTTTGACCATCTCAGTCCCCAAGCATTCCCAACAATATTGATATTGCCGATGCATCTTTTTATCTATCACCATTGCCTACGCAACAACCGGGATACCCTGAATGGCAGGTGGCACATGGCGGCCGTCCGAATAGTACACCAGATCTCACACCATTACATCAGAGGGCTCAAACATTCTCCCACAAACAAGGACCTGATGAGCAAGAGAATGCAGTTCAAGATTGTCAGACATTCTCCCCCGGACAGGGACTTGAGGAGCAAGAGAGTATAGCTCAGCAAGCACAGGGGACACCGGAACGGCCCCTAGCCAATGGGGAGGTTCGTACAATAGGTATATTAATTTAACCATCCCTTCCTATTAATATATTAGTTTATTTAAGTATGTCATTATAATTTTCTTAATTATCTTACACAATGTGGATTGTAATACAGATTCTACAGGGTGCATTCATATACGAAACATCGAGAAGGTGTCTTTACTGTGGTGCTTTCCAGAGGGGGAGAAAGTTATCCTCGAGTTTAATGAATGTTGGCAGCCCGTCGGTACAAGTGGATTAAAATTCGGCCGACTTGCGGGTCAATACATACGAAGTGGCTCATTTGTTGGTCTAATAGAGCCAAATTGGCGGAATATACCAATTTCTCTTAAAGAGCCTATTTGGTCATCATTAATGGTATGTATTAATTTAGCTGAGTTTGAAGAAGTTTGGATGATGTGGTAATATTTATGTGATGCAATTAAATGTATATGTACATACTTGAAACATGTAGTACTACTAATATGTTTCTATTTTGTTTGTAGAATAAATTTCATTTGGAGGACGGGCTACCCATAGACAAGATTAAGATGGTCGCTTTTATGGATTTTGGCCATAAACGAAAAAACTTTAAGGGTAATTTAAAGTGATCTGTATTGTCGAGGCCAGATATGACAGAAGTAAAGGCTGTGGCCAGCATGCTTGAATTTGCCACATTCTCAAATGAGTCACTTGAGGTGCTTGCTAGAGGGTGGTTTGCATCTAAGGCTAAGGTGAGTGTTAAACGGTTTCATTTACCATATCATACGTGGTACGTACCTATATATGTGTGTGTATTCATATTAATTAACACTAAAAAAATATGTAGGCGATGGCCCTTAAAAACAGTATTGTTCGGAGCAAACACACGTGTCCCCACACCTCAGGGTCTAAGAGTTACCCCAGGATTGCACACGAGATGGTACGTTATTTTTGTTTACCATTATCAACTCATATTGGTATAGTTATGCAATGATATTCATTTGTTTTTGTAGAAGAGAGATACAGGGGTCACCCCTACAAGGACAGACATTTACCTAGTAACACACACTGGAGCGGATGGCACCCCTGTTAGTGAAGAGGCTGGAGAGAAAATGGTAAGTGCTATTGTAGAAACATGCGTTGCTAATATTGTATGTTTATTCTTTAATGAGGCAACAATGTCATACGGTATTTTAATATATTGTAGGACATGATGCGAACCGTGATGTCGTCTATAGAGACATCGAGCGAGGTATCTACACTGAGATCCATAGCATGGTCTAATAATGACCCATACGCTCAAGCAATTGGAAGGCCTGAATATTCTGGCCGTGTTCGCAAGGTTGGGTCTGGGGTTCTACCGGCTGCATCTTCACCTCGTTCGTCGGCGACACCAGCTACCACAGATGAGATCAATGTTTTGAGAGAACAGCTTGCAGCACAAGAAGCTCGGGATCAAGAACACCAAGATCGATTTGAGGCTCAAGAACGGCGATTGGCGCAAATGCAAAAACTTATTGAAAAGATTTAATGCCAAATCAAGGGGCATGGGCGTGCCTCTCCATCCCTCTCCTCCTCCTCCCCTCCTCTCCTCTCCCTCTCTCCTCTCCTCTTCGCTCTCTCTCTCTCTTTCTTCTCTCTCTTTCTCTCTCTCTCCAATCTCTCTCTCTCCTCCTCTCTTCTCTCCTCCTATAATATATATATATATATATATATATTTTGTGTTTGTGTTTGTTCCTTTAAGATAATTTGAGTAGTGAGTACACAATATTTTTGATATTTGTTACTTAGTAGCCATAAATTGTACTCCAAATAATATTTCCCTAATGTTAACACACATGGAACCTGTGGGATGACATTCGGAGCAAGCATGTATTTACGCACAACTTATACTGCTAAAAACCATTTCAACTGGAGCTGTTTTGTTGGATTTTTTTTTCTTTTGCCTCTGCTTCATCTTCTCACATTTTACTAAGCTTTTGTACAATAGATATTTCAACCTGTCCACATAAAAGCGATGGCCTAATATTTAAGTGATTTGTTAATATATTAGATAGGTGAAAATGTTTTAAGTAGAATATTTCTTTGTGTTTGTCTCGATATGGTGTTCCAATATGTTATTGTGGAATTATGTATTTGATTATTTTGAATTCTTGTGAAATAGACTTTTAGTTGTATTTGAATTTTTGCTTGCTTTCCCTTTTCTAATGGAGGCGTTTGATCACTAAATGACTACTCATTACTGTTGCAAGGTTGAGATTTGTGAGCTTACGTTTTATCCAATCAGCATGGAAGTTATTGGAGGAGTTGGTAGAACGTGAGGTAGTAGAAAGCCTTATTTTGTTGCTCTTTTGTCATTACATTGCTTAATTTGTCATTAAATTTAAGGTAAATTTTATTTACTTATATTGTATAACTTTTGTCTGCAGTGGCTGATGTACCGCCCTGGTTTCTATGCAATAGAACCGTAAGCAGAAACCTCCGGTTTCCACGTGACATTACTACCTTAGAGTTTTAATCTCGCAGCGGAATATTTTTTTCTTTTAAAACACCAAGGAATAATTCACATAACACAATAGAGCTGACTGAAATACCTCATGAATTAAAAATACGTTAGAGGTTTTAATAATACAAACATGTGCATACCAGATGCACCAAATAAAAGATAGTTGCAGTATATGCCACAGACGGCATACAGTTGCAACATCACGCTGTTTAGATATATTACAAACTATCATTAATCAAAACATATAAAATATGAAGAGACATATATATAACAAAATGTTGTCTCTTCCGGGATATAGCACATCCCGACAAAGTAATGCCTAATAGTCATCAAAGCTAACGAAGGGATTTCCGCCTTCATTACCTACAACACAGTCTATGCAAACATGACATCATCACATTTACATAGGCAAACAAGTGAGTTCCACTGTTTCAATAAGTATAAAAGTTACTGGTTTATTGATGTATTATTAATGACAATCATGTAATTCCCGTGTTATTCATGCAATGCATCACTCTAGAGGACTCCAACCTCTCGGCTAATAGGGGACTCCAACCCCACGCTTACGAGTTATAGGGAACTCCAAGCCCACGTTCTCACTTTACTAGCAGTACTGAGGACTTCAACCACCAGACTGAGGATTTCACCCACCTATTATAATCTTTCAGCACTGGGGACTCCAACCACCAGTCTGGGGACTAGAACCCACTTTATTATTATCTTTCAGCACTGGGGACTCTAACCGCCAGTCTGGGGACTAGAACCCAAAATGTATTAATGTCTTTTATGATCTATTTTGGAACAACAATAAAAATAAGAACAATAATAGACAAATCATAATAGCACAATATATTGATAAATAAATCAGTTTATCTATTAGACCAGTTATTTCTCAGAAGTACTTCCATACTTACTCTTTTTCCGCACACAGAATAATATAGTAACACACCACTGCTTAGCAATATGGATACAAATAACATACATCAATGACCAAATCAATAACAAATGGTCAGTCTTCAGGATCCTTGCTCTTTAGTTTATTATATCCATCACTTCTTTTCATTTTATTTTTATCCATCGTATACTCAATATAATATACAAGTCATATTTGTGAATATTCACATATTGCAATAATTTATTCAAAGCATTTAACTATGAAATCCCACATAAGTGAGGACATGCCATAGGTCCCGTTGACAATAATGTAAATCATCCATATTGCATCGAGATACCCCATTGAAGAAGAGCATAATTCGAGATAAGTATTTAAACAAACAAGGTTAATACTGCATAAACGTCTCCACTATTAGTAAGGCTTTATTATGAGTTATAAAGTACAGTATTGAAAGAATTCTCTTATAGCCAATTTTCACTTAATTTCATGCTTATACCGTCGAAGGGCAGGCCAACCATGACGTTTAGACATGAGATTGAGTGTTATCCACTATAAGATTAAAATAACAATCAACAAACATATATATACAGGTTGATTTTACAAGCTTTAAACCTTTTTCCATTTCCTTTAAAACAAAAGCTCGCTTCTTCTGTTTTTAGTATTTGAGCATTAGGATCCTTGAATCAAACCAATGATAAATATACATCAAATATATATTAGATACATCAAATAAAAAAGCAAAGGAAGCCATCAAAACCGGTAGCATCAAAATCACATAAAAATACTCTATAGAGGCCGAATGGGTTAGGATGAGTTCTTGGTGTTTTCTCATGATTCCAAAGCCAAAGATCAATGGAAACATGATACAAAATAGTTTTAGAACCTCCTAAGTGGTCATGCACAGCCCATGCAAGCAGGTTGTGAAAAACCACAAAATTCCGACCCCTCTATTGAGCGGTTTTGAAGCTAGTTGAGGAGAATGAAGCTTTCNTACCTCAAATGGATTCCAAAATGACTTCTAAAGGCTGGGTTAGCTGCTGGACACCTCAAGCAAGGTTGTGTATAAGTTCTGGACAGTTTGGAGAAGATTTGCTCAAAAACCCCCTAGGTGCCGTGAGAGGGTGTGAGTGAGATGAATGAAGAGATTTTTCTGTTTTGGGTGCAAGGAGGGACTGATTTCGGTGCTGGGTGCTCATCTCCTATTTATAGGAGAAGCCAAGGCTTCTAGACAACCAGCTTTCATGTCCAAACAGCCTTACTTCAATGGGAAGAAACCTTTCCATGCAAGTTACCATAATGCCCTCAAAAGTCAAGATCTTTTTATGACTTTTTGGCTTTTTGTGCTTTCTTTCTAGCAACTTCTCCTATTGCCATGTGTCAATACCCTATGCTTCCAAATCAGTGAAGAGTAGGCCCTACCTAGGGAATTTAGCAGTTTAAAGCTAAATTCGACAGTTGGGTTTTAAGGCTCGGGTTTTAGGCCAAAAGTTAGCTGCCTCGAAATTAAATTCCGATTTCACAAAACCGAAGTAAAAACCATTTATATACTAAATAGAGTCCATTTATGATATAAAATCAAAATGGTGAAACTCCATTTTAGAAATAAGGCCCAGGTCAAAAGTACCACGTAAGCGATGAATAGTCATCTTTATGCTTAAAAAGGTCAACGGATTGACTTTTATAAAAAATCTATTATGCCGTAGAGGGTTTCGATACAAGCATAACGAGCTTCAGTTTGAGTAAAACTGAGTTCGTTTGACCCAGTTTTTGATACTTATAAGATTGGTCGCCAGAAATCGATCATTTTCTAAAGAGATTCTACGGAGTTTTGACTAGAAATCTCTTAAACTTCATGCATGTCTCTAAAACCATTATCGTAGCTAAATGATAATGTTTCCTCAACATAGATCATTTAGTTTAATAATATGTTTAAGAGGTTTGAATTCCTCGGGCGTCACAGCTGAGCTACGACTATGTGTTGGGAATGGAAGGCTAAACAAGTATTGGGCATGGCTAGAAGTTTTCTGCTTGTTAAGAGTATTTTTGGTGTATTTTAAACTTTCGATTATGTATGATATCTATATGTTTCTCTATATTGAGTAATATATATGGATGTTGATGAAAAGTGGGTTTGGTACCCACGTTATGTATGGAATTAAGTAATATTGTAATTTTGTGTTTCTTTATATTGAGTGATATGTATGTTTGTGAAAAGTGGGTTTGTTACCTACATTATGGAATTCAGTAATATTGTAATTTTGTGTTTTTTTATATTAAGTGATACGGATGTTTGTGGAAAGTGTGTGTGTTACCAATGTTTGGAACAGGTTGAGATGTAGTATTTTGTTACCCATGTGAACACGTTGTGTATTTTTATGCAGTAAATGTAGTATTTTACATCTACTGCATAAAAATACATATGTTAATTTTTAACATCGCTTTGGGAAAAGCGATGTTAAATTTTTTTTAAATTTTTAGCATCCCTTTTAATTTTTATCATCGCTTTTAATAAAAGGGATGTTAAAAATTTTTAACCTCCCTTTTATTATAAAAAAGATGCTGGAAATTTTTTTGCCATGCCACACTTTATATCGCTTTCAAAACGATATTAAAAAAGCGAAGTGATTGTTTTAACATTCCTTTTGAGGCCAAAAGGGATGTTAAAAAAGCGATGTTAAAACCCTGTTTTTTTGTAGTGTTAGTTGATGAGTACTCTGCTACGAATGAATTATCAACCGTTGATAGATGCTTAGAAGAAACTTATCTTCATGACAAATGAAAAATCAAAAAGAAATTATAGACAGGAAAATAGCATGCAGATAGTTGGCAGATTAAACATCAGTTGCTTGGCTAACCCTGTCAGACATATTACAATTAGCATGCTGCTATCTTAACAAGTGCGCACTTGGAACTTGGAAGTCTTCTGTTTTTTTTTTTAGTGAAAAGTCAAATATTCGACTGGATATATTTATATCAATGTTAAGATATTAACGCATGCTAGATCTGCAAGAAATATATACTCTCAAACTTTCTCGTCCCGGGTCAAGCCCAACCAGATTGATCACATTGAACTTTCGAGATTGATGGTGTAGATTCATGCTATACCATTTCTTGATGACGGGGGACCTCACGTTATTAATTTGCAGGATATTGAACTACTTAAGATGAGTTAGTACTTTGCCCCACTTAAGATCATTAGAATATTGGCCCGCGAAATTGATGAATTTCCAATGTCATTTTGAGGGTAATTTGGGGGACGGGACATATATATTAAAAGGGACAGTCTCACACTTAAGGGAATACTTAAAAATATTTAAGTCATATATACAATTAATAATTGACATAAGAATGGAATAGCTATTATATTGTTTGGTTGCGCATTATTATTGGGAATGACCATTCGATCGGCTTATTCTCTTTAAATAAAGATTATTTATTTCTCTAAAAAATTAGAGAAATAATTATTCTTGGAGGAATAGAATATATACCATCTTCCAAAAAAATCCCATTCATTTTTTTTTTGAAAAAAAAAAAAAAAAAAAAAACATTCATCCCATCCTCAAGGGATGGTAGGCCATCCTAACAGAACATCGGTGGTGGTGGCGCACCACCCCAATATCAGGGCACATGGGATGAAGTTTATCTTTTTTGGATGTAAAAATTTAAAACTAAAAATAATAATGGTTTTTTGTAAAATAATTTTTTGAAATTGGTTACGTATTTTAAAAATTTGATTTAATTCCAATGAAAAAACTTTGTTATTCTTGTGTTGTCACCAAACAAAAAAAAAATAGAAATGGTCATTCCATTCTAACTATTTGTATTCATAGTAGTACTCTTTCAGATTTAATGTATTCATATGAAATTATCATTTCATATACCAAACATAGTCTTAGAGCTAGCGGTGTTACGAGTAGTATAACTTTTACTACGTCAAGTTCTTTACAAACTGACGTAGTAGTCTATTTGGTACTTGTCATGATTCACTAAACAATTAAATTTAGGGAAATGTTACAGCATCTATCGATATCCTTCTCCCATACTTCTATTTCTCAAAATTATCATTGGATTTGTGGTCCTCATATGTGTCTACACGTGGGGACCACAAATCCAATGATGATTTTAAAAAATAGAAGGATGAGAAAAGGACAAGAGAATGAAATGTAACATTTTCCTTAAATTTAACTGTGACTGGTGCAACTATGTCTCATTGACCGCAAGATTAATTTGTAAGGAGTTAGTATCCCAAATATTGAAAAATGCTAGAATATCTACCCAAATTCTTCTCCCATTCTTCTAAATATCACTATCACCATTGGATCTATGGATTGATGTAGATCCCATGTGTGGGACCTATCCATCCAATAGTGATGGTGATATTTAGAAGGATAGAATAAAGATTTGGGTAGATATTCTAACATTTTCCCCCAAATATTTTTATTTTCCAAATACTTATATGAGAGGTCGATAATATTGGCAAATTATAATTAAGGAAGCTATTTGATATGTAAGGATACGATATGTAGAAATACTTGTTTCCGTTTCTATAGGAAGGGCATTTGGATACCCATTCCCCACAGTGTCGACCTTTTTCAAAATCTTATCCATTTGTACTGCATACACTGCACATATACATTGTCACATGAATCACATGTACATCGCATTCCGCCGCTAAATGACGAAGCTACGTATTGCTCCATCTAATTAAATATTGACAGAAAAGATCGAAGAATTAAAAAAGAAAAATCAGGGAAATAGGGAAAAGCTTCGTGTAAATTGTAATATCCTGAAGAAATATCCTGAATGCTTGCAATAGAATTGTTTTTTTTTTTTTTTTTTGAGGTTGGGGCCTGGGGGCTTTTAATTGCACGTGACAGTGGCCAAACAAGAGGGAACCAGCGGCCCCACATGCTGTTGAGATGTTGTCTTCATATATAGAGGCATATGCTAGCTTATGCACATGTTAGTTAATTAACATGCATGGTCCAATGGGAGCATGATGGGGATGTACTCTTTATGTTTTGCTGGAAATCTATGACAGTGGAAAACGATCACCTTTAATTTCTTTCTCGAGAAGGATCGATGTGGAAGAGAGCCTTGAATAACAGTTTTATCAATTGGGATATATACTGAATTCACTTGGGCTGTGATTCTGTGAATAATTCGCTGATACTGAAGTAAGCACGGGTGGTTCAATATTTCTAAAACCATATCTAGATCACAAAAGGAGGTCGATACATGAGCAAAGATATGGGACTGAGGTCTTAGGGGACTATATACAATGCTTTGGAGACAGATGTTAGATGGAATCGAGATTTCAAACAATTTTGTTGTTTGAATTATTAAAAAATTCAGTGAGTAAATTAATGCGAGAGAGCTCTTATGAGGTTCACCTGTCAGAACAAGTTTCGGGCACGCATCTCATCTACTGAGCAGGTGAGGCCTATAAAGACTCTCCCATATTTTTTATCCGAATTACTAGCAATTCGGATTAGAAATTATTAGAGATCCTAATTCATGTTAGATATTGCTTGCTTCTTGTAAGTTTACATTTGGCTGCTTCTTGCTAGTTGTTAGGTATTCCTCCCATGACAGAGATTCTTCAATAGGATTGTTTTATTATACGGTGTTAATCATTATTTAATTTAAAAGTTTAATTAAAGAAAATGATAATTTAATCATTTAATGAATATACTTTAATACTTTTCATTATGTGTGAACTATCAACACGTAGCGTATTTTAATTGAAAATTGAGGATAAACTATAAAGTCAAGGTTCGAACTCAGTCTCACTTATCTCAAAACTTAAGGTAATAGAAATTATAAATTTAATAATTTATTAATACTTTAATACTCTATTGAATAATATTACTCAATCTATTCACTGAAATTAAGCTGTCCTTTTATTGCAATATTAAGACAGCCCCATGTAAAAGCCTATTCGGACCCCACTGTTCAGATTGGTGTTCAGAAAATGAAAAGTTCCATGGAAATATATATAGAAGAAAATAGGATATATGAGTTTACTTCCAAATATATTTTAACCCATACAACAAGAAGAGGTAAATAGTAATTACTAAATGTATGTAAGGAAATAGGTTGGAGATCAAATGAACTAAGCATATGCCATGTGTCTAGAGAATTTGCAGAAGAGAATGATCGAGAACTAATTAAGCATATGCCTAAACGCATTTGGACTCCTATCAGCACACTGCATTATTTGTAGAGTCTTCCTGACTCATTCAATAGATTGCATTCCGTCCTCGTGACGCACGTCTGCGTCATATGGGGGGCCAGCGGATGACTGCGCCAAGCACTGAGAGGGGATATCGTGGTAGAAGAGCGTCGCACGCAGAAGAATGGGGCCTGGTCTTGGTCCCATTAGGACCTTTCCGCCAGAGTGCGATCTACAAGTGGCGCGCTCGCCCAGGAGACAGCACTAGATGTTTGCTAGCTGGCCCAGAGTTCTCCACGCGGAGAGCATCTTCTTTTCACTTGCAACAGGCGCACCACAGTGTATTTGGTATGTTGCGCACCTTCTGTCTAATTCTTTTTTTCTCGACAGGCACTAGTACCGGGGAGCGGGTTAGCCACTCTCTGAAGGGAGAGACAGAAGAGATCGAGTTTTTAGTTCTGGACATTGGCAGCGCCTCCGACACACTGAAGGAATACATGTCACTCCCCCTCCGTTTCTTTAGCTAGGAATGCGCCATGACAGACTTCTCTTTGATTTAGGGCAACAGGGAAGGACCAGTAGGAGCAATGTTTTCTCCCCCAAATCGGGCACAGAATGGGAGCGACTAAATGGCCGACCAATGTTGCTATTCTGTCAATGGAATGATCCCCACACTTGAGCGGTTTGTGTTCCTTATCTCCCGTTGCTAATTATTCTCAGGAATCGGCATCGAGGACTTCCTTTCACGTGTCCGAGATTATTTTTCTCTCCCAATTTCCGGGGTCTGGAGTTAGCGGTTTGGGGTTATAGATATATTTTGATGGTATGGGGTCGGAGGATAAGATGCGTTGATCATAATATCTTGAGCAAGGTTCTGGACGCAAAACATATGTTCATCCTTTCGCTGAGTAGGCTCTCAGCCTTTTGATATGGCGTTGGGTGGGCAGGGGATTCTCTCTAAGAGACGATAGCCACCCGCATTAAGGACCGTGAGTTATCAATTTTCACCGGGTTTTCTCTTTAGTTCATGCCGAGATATGCTCGCTTCTCATTCGACTATGCCTAATATCCTTTAGTTCTACAGACTGATTTCTCAACGCATTGTTTACAGAGCTTTCACATGCATAAATGCAGTTGTGCCAGTTTTAAGGGGGTTAAGCATCAGCGCTACCTAAAGTTGATCCAGGCATCTCCCGTCGTTGCAACTCAGGATGTTGAACAACCAGTGTTAGCTACTCGAGGTCTTTTTGTATGATTTTAGGGAACTGCCCTTTTTTGGAAACCCGCTATATTGTTTAAACAAATTGAGCGGGCAACATACTCGCTCGGCCTTATTAAACAGGAAGCTGACTGGCTTGTGGCGGTGGGTGTGTTAGAGTAAACTCTCATCTCTCAATAGGTGATTTCTATCCTTATGACTCGTGTTTAAGATAATTTAATTTACTCTGCGAGACATCTTTATGATTTTCAGCGTGTATTCTTTTTTTTGAGTCCTCACACTAGGCGAGACTTTCTTAATATATATAAATCGTTGAGTTCTTTTCCACTCCCCTTCTCCCTTTGCGGTGGATCCTTCATTCCTATATTCATGGAAGCCCTCTTTACCTTAGGTGAAGTCCGTCCTCGCGTTATAACTCCTACCTTTTGGCTGGTGTCACTACACATTACGCGGTGCGCACACTCTCTCATTGATCCCAGCTCGCCGACTCACCTTGGGGTTTAACCCCAGTTTGCGGATTACGGACACGGAGGTGAACCAGGCAAGATAATTAATCTCTGTTGTGCTGATTAGCCATGATTCAGAGTATCTCTTCGGTATCGCAAAACTCTAAGTCAAAATCAACGGCGGGGCGTTGTTGCTCGAGCTTTCAATGATAGGAGGATAAAAGGTATCCTTATTCACGACGCTGGACATAACAAAACGATACGATTCGTTCAGGAAACGCTACTAAAGTCATTACAAGAGATGAAACTACGGGTTTGGCTAAAAAACCTGGGCTCTTTAAGCGATTGGGCGGATTGAACATTGGAAGTCCTGGTGGCCATGGGAAATGGCAACTTGAGATATGCTTCCGAATCCATCATTCCAATAAAGTGGAAACTGGCTCTAGATCACCATTCACTTAACACAGAACCATAAAAACGAATATTGCTCCACTCAATTTCTTTTTATGTGTGTGGAAATAAGTAAGAAGAAACAGAGGAGTGATATTCTATTTTGTTTATCTACTCTTTGGACTGCATAGCGTCTCCGAATACAAGTTTTGTCCTCCTGCACGGTTTGTGCATAAATTGTTGAGATCACTCTCTGGAGTGCGCCCCCCTCCGTATCCATGAATGGTCCAGGCAAGCACAAGATGGTCAACGCATGTGTTACCTCCACAATACGGATGTCTTCCTCCACTTCGGCGGTTTTCTTTAATATTTTGGGCCGCGATGACATCAGAGAGCCTACGAATGTTTAGTCATACAGGTAAGCTCCGCATCATATTCGGTAAGGCAAAAAGAGAAAATTCCTTGGGAGGGAGCGAAAACTCAGAATTTAGTGCGGGGTACAAGGAATTATCCTTTCACGTTCTTCTCTAATCGGCTTCCGTCTCCCACAAGTGCTCGGGACAAATTAGCAGTAGTTATTTATCGGTTAGCAGGAATCCCATAGACTTCTTAGAAGAGCCTGGTTCATACCATTTTCTGGAATAAATTGACCATTCCCATCGCTGATGTGCGTGAGTCACTGTGCAAATTACGTCATTTAATCGTGCGATTGTTAGAGTATAATACAGGTGTGCACGCATACCAGATTCGGTACTCTGATATTCAGATATAGTTCTTAGAAATATAAAAACCACTCGATGTTAAACTACTTTTGAACAGCATAGGTGAAATTAAAGAAGTAGTGTTGTGTCATACTCGATTCCAATTTGATGATGAACAGCGCATGATCGTAATCAGTGGTATATATGTACGCTTTTCATCGCTCTAAACGTAAGTATGAGGGAAACGGCATTAGGTCTCTGATTGTGCACTAATCGGTAGGTAAGGCCCCCTCACGAGAAACCAGGGGGACTCCTAGGTATGCTACGAATGTCTACTCCTATGTTGGAGTGGATAGTACCGCACTGTTCAGATCGATTCGCTGTAGGACCTAGAAGCAAACAATATTTCATTCTTTTCGAGGTTCACACAACCTTGAAGTGAAGTGGAGTGCACGAATCTTCAGTGAATTAAGGAAGTAGTAAACTAGCTAGAGGTACATGATTTCCAAATTTGTTTAATTGGAATGGACTCATATGCCATTTAACCCCAAAAGAATGAATTAACACATTCCTCTTTGCAAAATAATAATTAATTCTCTTATTTCTTGTACAATTAGGATTAGGTGCTGCATAGGTGCTGTTATTTTTTTAATGGTTTATAAACTTCACTTTCTCTCTTTGTCTCATAAAAAAATTGAAATTAGATTTTGACCATTAAAAAAACTACAACACCCCTATACTGTTGTTTTTTTACAGTACCTAAGCTAAATCTTTTTTTTGTAACACTCCAACCTTAGATCTTAGCAAGTAAAACGTAGACTGTCACGTAATAATCCACATAACATTTATTACGTTTACAAACTTAAATAGCAATCCACATGACATAGCACATCCTACAAACTTATAGAGCAATTTACATTTAATGAAAATGGGTGTCATGTGATAGTTTACATTTTAGCGATTGACATGATAAGTCACAGACTATTACATCAGTTTGTAAACGTAATGAATATCATATGAACTACTATGTAGTAGTCTACATTTTTGTAGCTGACATAATAAATGTCACATAAACTACCATATTAATTTGTAAATGTAATATATGTCATATGAATTTGTATAAAATAGTCTAAATTTTAATAATTGACATAATAAAAATCGCATAATTTGTCGCATCAATTTATAAATAATTAAAAGTACATCTGACCAAGCAGTAATTGATTTTTCGTGTGAATACTATCAATGAACATTAAGGAGCATGCCAAGCTTCATAAGCTGATGATTGATCTTTGTTGTTTTTGATAGAGACAAGCAAGAGTGATGTAGGGGCATGAGCCGATAATTCTAGGCATGCAGGGCCATAGATTTAGAAAATGGGATGTTGGGCATTCTGAAAACAAGTTTTTCGGTTAGTCTGACCATTCTACCGGTTTCATGGAGAAATTCATTGACCCTATTGATGAAGATTTGCCGATTAGATTCCATTATTATTAAGATATTTCCTTCGTGAGTTGTTGATCTTTCCTTATTATAGGGTCCCAAATGCTCATGGGCCTTACAGACTGGATATATCTAGGAGGACTGTTCCTTTGAGTGACCACCTGGCTCTATGATTGATACATACCTTACATAAGATTCCCAACATGACTGACTTATTAGTCTTGTTTTCTTTTCCTTTGGAAGTATCTCATGCAAATTCTATGTAGTATGGTATGTATAAATTGAAAGTTTGTGTTGAGAGTGATTGAGTACACATAACATATAACAGTATTTACATTCGGTTAAGTAAATTCGTTCTCTATTTTAGCTAAAAAAAATTTGTACTTTTTCTAATATATATATTTACCAATTTTTTTAAAGCACTTACATCCAACTCTCTATTTTTGTTTTCCACTTTTACTATTCTATTTAAATATTTTTTAACAAGAATTTCTTTATTGGTTATTGAGAGGAGAGACAATGTTAGAAACTAAAAAATGCTTTGTTTTTACATTTGAAGAGCACTTTAACAACTCACCAAATATTTCTCCAAATTGTTGAGTCCTATGCAGCTCTTTGTACTCCCATTTTAATATGCCGGATAGCTAAAATAGCATATGGCTAGTACTAGATGAAAATGCTCTTAGTGTGCACCCACATTCATGCCATAATCTATTATGAGTGTTAATTAAGTTCTCATGGAAGGTGTCGTTTGATATTGATAGACACAGTCCTTACAAGGGTTGCATCTCTTT
>FXXK01002355.1:2831-14104 GCA_900184695.1 Betula pendula | reverse complement strand
TTAAAAATGATTTTTCGTGTTTTTTGGTGTTTTGTAGGGTGTAAAATAATAATCAACGAAAACCATTTTAAGTTTGACCGAAAAGTCTTTTTTAATTTCCGTAAAATGGTTTCTCCTTTTTAAAACTGTAAGCCATTTTCTGAGTTTGAGCGCCACATTCTCAAATCGCTAGACCACAGCCAAAACACTACCAGATCTCGCTAGAAACCTAGTTTGGCCTTGCCTGGGACATCACCAGGACACGATTGGGACCCGCCCAAGATATCGCCAGGACTCAGTTGGGACATCGCCGAGACCCTGCCATGACCTGCCTAGGACATCGCCGGGATATCGCCGAGACATGGTCATGACATATTTGGGACCCACTCGGGATATCGTCAGAACAAGGCTGGGACCCGTCCAAAACCGGTCGAGACTTGCCCAGGACATCGCTAGGACCTGGTCAGGACATCGCGGAGACTTGCCCAAGACATTTTTATGACCCAATCAAGACATCGCCGAAACTAGCTTTGAACATTTTCGAGACCCGATCGGGACATCGCAGGGACCTGTTCGAGACATCATTGAGACCCACACGAGACATCATCGGGACTTGCCCGGAACATCGTCGAGACCCGATTGGAACATCTCCGGGACTCGCCATACCCGTCCAGGACATCACGAGGACCCGGTTGTGACATTTTCAGAACTCGCTCGGGACATCGTCGGGACCTGATTTGAACATCGCTGAGACCCGCCTGGGACATTGCTGAGACCTGCCCGGGACATCTTCGGGACCCGATCGGAACATCGCCAGGACCCGCCCAGAACATCATCGGGACTCGCTCGAGACATTTTTGGGACTCGCCTAGGACAACGTCGGGACCGGTCGGGACATCACCGGGACCCACTTAAGACATTTTCGGGATCCAACCTGGTATCATCGGGACTCGCCCAGGACATCGTCGAGACCTAGTCGGAATATCGCTAGGCCGCTCGGGACATCGCCGGACACCCGCCTGGGACATCACCGGACTCGGTCGTGACTGTTCGAGACCGCCCGGGACATTGTTGAAACTTGCCGGGGACATCGTCGTAGACCCGATCAAGACATCACACCTAGACCCGCCCAGGAATCATCGGGCTCGCTCGAGACATTTTCGGGACTCCATCGAGACATTGCCGAGACTTGCCCGAGACATTTCTGAGACCTGTCCGGGAGTCAGGACTTACTCGGGACATCGCCAGACCCGATCGGGACCCCACCGGGACCCTCCCAAGATACCGTTGGGACCCGCTCAGGACATCCCTAGGACCCGCCCGAGATAGAGTGCAGTACCCGATCGGGAACCACCAGGACTCGACTGGGACATTGCCAAACTCAATCGGGATATCACTGGGACACTGTCGAGACCCACCTGAGAACACCGCCAGGACTTGGCTGGAACATCGTCAGGACTTGACCCGGACAATTTATATTAATATTTTTAAACTGTGCATAAAAAAAAAAAATTTATTTATTTTTTATAGGTTAATATGATTAGTTGAAAATATAAAATAAAAAATAAAAAATATTTGCGATTTTCCGTATGTGCCAAATACCGAAAAATATTTTTAGCAAAAATCATTTTCCTGAAAATTAATTTCTCTAAAATCATTTTCCGACAAAAATCATTTTACGTCGAAACAAACGAGGCCTAAATCGCAATTCAAAAATTTTCTTTTTAGTGTGAATGCCCTTTGTATCTTGCTCAGCCTCTTCTTCTAGATTTAGACATTGTATACTTACTTTTGTTGTTAAAGTCGGCACCTCATTGATTAAGACCTATACTTTAGTCTTGTGCTAGTGGTGTTACGCTTAGGGGTGGGCAAATTAACCGTTAACCGCGTATCGACCGTCTGCCAACTGCCATCAAACCGTAACCGATTGTTATCGGTTCGGTAGTCGATATAAAAATCTATATCGAAATTCGGTTAAATCGGTTAATCGATATAAATTTTATTTTATCGGTTAACTGAATTAACCAAACCCACATATATATTTTTTTAATTTTTTTTAACCAAAACAACATCGTTTTGAAAGTTTATAATTTTTTTTTTAATCAAAACGCCACCGTTTTGACTCTTTTTAGTTTTTTTTTTTTCACTTTTTGTAACCCTAACCCTACACGGTTACACCCATTCACCCATTGTCTCAGACTCTTAATCTCCTCATTCCCTCGCGTCACACCAGCAGGTCTAACTTTAGCACACACCAACAGGTCCAGGCCGCCCAACACGCACTAACAGGTCCAAAGACAACAAACTCTCTCTCTCAGTCTCTCACAGTCACGAATCACAGTCTCTCTCTCAGTTTCAAAGTCTCTCACGAAGTCACAGTCTCTCTCTCTCTCTCAGCCCGGTCTCGACCGATAATTAACCGCTTAATCGACAAATAATTAACCACTTAATCGTTTAACCGCTTAACCGAATTAACCAAAAATTTTGGTTCAATAGTCGAAGTAAGTTGTACCAACACCAAATTAATCAATACTCAGTCCTAATTGTACTATTACTTACAAGTGGTTTAGATTTAGACGTTTTCTTTTTGTAAGTATATATGGTTTTGTTTTTAAAGTTGGCCCGCTAAGGACTCTTTTTTTATTTTTATTTTTCCTAAGCCCACTTACGCATTAAAAGGAAGAAGCTTTAGTTAGCATTAAGGTAGCGTGTGTGCACAAACAGTGAAACAAACAAGGGTTATTTAAACGGTATCTTTGATAAAGGGATATTTGTCATTGTCGTTTTCCCCCTTCTCATCTAACCTAAACCTAAAGGCCTGATATATTGTAACTGTGACATAAACAAATTCAAGCCGTGCTGGTGCTACTTGAGTCATTTGCCCTAGTGTTTGACGAGTAGGTGTATGTTGCCCCTGATCTATAGTTGAGAGTTGGCAACCAGGCCATCCGGGAGATTTTTTACTTTGGTGAAGAAAATTTTTGGAGGTCGAGGGGGGGCATTAATTTGACCTCTCTCAACCCCCCTCCCTCCACCCCTTGTAGCACTCGACATAATTCTTTCATGTGATAAACACTCTAACAAGAATTATCACCATTTTTGTTTAAATATCCTGCATAATTTAATTTTATCCTCTTTGAATGGACAAGTGCCCTCTCCAAAAAGAAAGGTTAGGCCAACCAAGCAATCACAAGTTCAAAAGTGCTTCTTTCATACAAATCTCATACTTGAAAAGCAATGGCTTGCTACGGGACGAAATCGAATCTCTCATTAAGAGCATTCTCATTCGGCTTCCTACATTTACTCTTAATTTTAAAGATCAAATTATTTTTCTCTACTTTAACTATCTATCTTTTTTCTAATCACCTACACTCGGCTCTCTAAACTAGAGATATACCTTCACTTTTTTATTTAAATATAATATTTTAAGAAAAATGGAAGAAAAAGAAAATTGAGAAAAGAAATTAATATTTTATTAGTTTAAAGAGAGTATGGAGTGAAAGGACTCTCTATTAGAGCATTTGCAACATCTTCCTTTGAACCGCATTCTCTTCCCTAGTGTAAGAAAAACTGTTAAAAAAAAACCTCTACAACAGCTTCCCTAAACTATATAAACACCGAGAGAACCAAAAGTTGTTTCCTTCATCTAGAAAATCAAAAGTAGTTCCCTTAGCATTATTTTAATATAAAAAATTTTTTCCCTCATCTCTCTTTCTTCTAATATTTGTTTAAAACAATATTTAAAATGATTTCTCTTTCCTTTCTTTTTCTTCTAACATTTAATTTAAAAAATATTTAAATGCTATAGAGTAATATTAAGGAAAATTACTGTGGAGATTACTTTTCACTTCTCTACACTGAGGAAAAATCTTAGGGAAGCTGCTGCTAGTGCTTTTAAAGTACTAGCAACAACTTCCCTTAAACCTCATTTACTTCCTTAATGTAAAGAAAACTGTTAAAAAAACTAAAAAAAAAAAAAAAAACACACTTTGCAGCGGCTTTCCTAAACTATAGAAATACCAAGGGAACCAAAAGTTGTTCCCTTCATCTAGGGAACTAAAAGTAGTTCCCTTAACATTATTTTAATAAAAAAATAAAAAAAAACTTTTTTTCTCCTCTCTCTTTCCTCTACCATTTGTTTTAAACAATATTTAAATAGTTTCTTTTTCCTCTCCCTTTCTTATAACATTTAATTTAAATAATATTTAAACAGTATAAGGAAATGATAAGGGAAGATGCTGTAAAGATTATTTAAATAAGGAACCAAAAAGTAGTTTGGTTCCCTACATTGAGGAAAAATCTTAAGAAAACTGCTACTAGTACTCTTAGTAGGGAGTCATTTCATACTCCTCACTTTTTTATTTCAAAGTTGAGAGCCAGATGAAAACAATAAAATAGTCTAAAATATATTTTTGCTCTTTAAAATAAAAAAAATCTCTACTTTAAAGAGCCAAATAAAAATGCTCTAAGGAAGGAAAAACATAAATGAGAGGCTAATTAGTTTAATTTTAATAAGAATAAGCCTAATTTTTAAGTCCATGTATATGAATATTTTAAGAGAAAATTTCAAAACCGAGCCTTGCCATATCCTGACTAAAAAAATTTAGGGATTTAGAACAGGCATTCATATTTTGTCCACAACCTTAAATGTTCTAGGAATCTAAGGCCACCCATTCAATTACAAGGAGATACGGTGAAGTTCCCTTCAACTGCCAGCCTGTTGGGCACGTTGGCCAGCAGTGTACACAATACAGTTGGTTTATAAGACAATTAAATGATTAGCAATGATGTTTACGTTTATTTTATTCATAAACCTCATAGTCATTGATGAAAAGAAAAAGAAGTTGGCATTTTCTATCAACCTGCCAATAAGAACTATATATATATATTTAGTACCTGCCAATAAAAAAGAAAAAGAAAAAAGAGCAAAGACTCTTGCTGGGACCAACTCTTTTTTTTTTTTTTTTTTTGGCAAGAAAAGGATTACATAAACTGAAATGCTTGAAATACTACGTTGTCACTTGTCGGTTTGGTACAGTACTACTGTTGTAAAAGTCTTTTGGTTTCAAACATTCAAAAGTCTTCTGGTTAATCAATTGGGCTGATTTTTGTCTCACAAGGTACAGAATTGCTTAATTGGGCTGTCTTAGGTTCATGCACTAGATAAATGTATTTTTTTTTGCAATTTTATTGTCGAAATGACTAGTAATTTTGATAAAACTAATTTATCCAAATAGACAGGAGGACTACTCAATATCTGTTTTGACAAATAAGTCTCATTAAAACTCTCTTATATTTATTATTCAAATTAGTATCATTTTGAATAACAAATTACTGAAAATTCAAATCATAATTGGACTCCATGCATAATATTTCCCTCATATAAGACATACATGCAATTTTCTGCTACCATCTAGTCCAATACCCAAAGCAATACAAGTTATGGAGGAATTTGGTGCCGTTAGCAAGTTTGACGTCCTACAAACTTGGGCCATTTCTCCAATTAGATCCAAAAAAAAAAAAAAAAAGAGGAAGAAGAAATCTCTTTAGAGTCCAAAACCAAGCAAAACAAAAGAAAAAGAATTTTAAGTGGTCCTTAGATATATTATTTTCTCTGTAATTAATTTTAACTTATTGCATGATTGGAATTAAATATGAGAGAGAATGCATTATAAGTGGGATTCATAAACTCAAAACTTATGGACAATTATTGAAAGAGCAAGTCTATAGGCTTGTTATTTTCTCTTTTCAAAATTAAAAACACTTTTTTAAAAAAAAGAAAAAATTATTAACAAACAGTTCAAAATTCAAAACCTTGTATGCATAACAATTTTTTGCTTATGCCCAATGCATGTTTAACAGTTTTATAGTGGCTTACAAATCGCCCCCTTCCAAAAACACAAACACACGGTTCCAGAATTTTATCAATTTGTTATTTGAATTATTAGTAATTTAGACATTAAATGTGAGAGAGCATTTATGAGACTCACTTATCTTAATAAGTGGGCGAACTGCTTCAGACCTGTTCAAACAGGTGAGTCTCATAAAAACTCTTTCACATTTACTAATCAAATTTTCAGTAAATTCAAACAACAAAATTAATAAAGATTTCTATCCCAAAACACACCCCGTTTTTTACAAAAGAAAAAAAAAAAAACAAAAAGTGTGACATATTAATTGTGAAAGAGAAATGACACCATTTAAAAAGGGATATGGTACCAGCATGCAAGCCAAATCCTTTAAAAAGATGACCTCTTTTCTGCCAAACAAAAAGACTTGAATCCATATCTTTCTTAAAAATGCAGTAACGCAAATCGAAGAGGTCAAAAAGGACATAACGACCAAAACAAATATATAACATCACTATTTCTTCATCTGGCACCTATCACTTCTCCATCATGTCCCTGCAACAACTGAAAACACACAAAAATAAAAGGCTAGATTGTTCGTTGATAATGCTTTTTTTTTTTTCTTTTCTTTTTTTTTTTTTATCTTTTTGTAAGTACTTTCATACATTCAAAGAAAAACAGAATACAGAGAATACAGAGAAAAAAAATAAAAATAACAAGCTAATCAATTGAAAACCAAATTCAGACAGACAACTAACACCTCATAACATAAGAAGAAACTCAGGAAGATGAAAGTTACTTGGAAATGCAGCCAATGAAAGCTGCGGCCCACTACGATAGATAAAATCATTGGGAGTACGTAAACCCCTAAAGACTTGCAATTAGTTCAGCTTTCTAAGAAGCTGATCAGACCAAAAAACTTATATCTAACCCAATTTTCAAGAAATTGAATAGACTAAGAGAAGGAACAATGGAAAAAGGGTTTCCATCACAGATTATAAGTCTAAGGCCCAATCGGTTCGAGTTAAGTTGAAAGCAACAATTCAATACAAAACAGAAAAAATAACATGGGAAAATTAAAAAATAAAATAAAAAACAGTGAAAGAACAACAGCATCGGAGGACTGAGTGGAGGAAGGCGAAATTTCCCGGTTGCTGCCCGGCACATGCAAGCCACTCGCTGACACGTGAAGGCCACGCTTCGACAATGGGTGCCGAAAAACTGAGAATCACCATGGAAGACCAAAAGCGGTGGTAGAGAAGTGACATGCGCGATGGAAGACAACCCACACGTCAGTGCATGCAGAAGACACGCCTGCAAGTAATATCTACTCATAGGCACGTGCTCTCTTCTGATTGCGGCGGGGCTGGTGGCAGTAGAAAGCGGCAAAGCCCAAGAACAAGGTGGAGAGGCAAGTGAGGTGGTTCAGCTTTTTAAAGTTGATAGATCTAGTTTTGAAAAAATCAAATCCCGAAACTTAAAAAGGGTGACAAATATGAGACTGAGATAGCTTGGAGGAAGCGAAGACCAGCCATCTTGTAGAGGAGGAGCGGACGGCAGGGCTACTGTTTAGAAACAAAGCCTCTAGAGATGTGACCGATTTTGCCTCCGAAGAGGCTGAAAGGGGAGGGGGAAGGAGGCAGGAGGCAGGAGGGATTAAAGGGAAAGTGGAGTAAGAGGATTCCTCGTCCCCATGGGCAGCAAAGGCGTTTTAGTTTTTTTTTCAAGAAAGAGAAGAGAGCTTTTTACTGTTTGGTCTTAAAACTAAACGAAAGTGTAATATAGTTTGGTAGAAAAATGTAGGGAAAATTACATTTTACCCTCGAATGGTTGAGTAGATTTTCAATTTAGCCCCCAATGTTACAAAATTCACAATGCACCCCTTCAATGTTTGCAAAAAAATTCAATTCGGACATTCCGTTACTTAAAAGCTGTCTAAATTGACAGATTTACTGTTCACCTTCGATTTTTTTTATTATTATTTTTTAAAAAAAATAATTAAAAAAATCAAGTGAACAGTAAATCCGTCAATTTAGACGGCTTTAGGTAACGGAATAGCTGAATTGAATTTTTAGCAAACATTGGGGGGGGGTACATTGCAAATTTTTAAACCATTGGTGGTTAAATTGAAAATTCGTTCAAATATTGGGAGGGTAAAATATAATTTTCCCAAAAATATAATATAGTACACCAATCTAATAATTATTTTACAATGTTGATCGGACAAAGTTTAGTAACTTATGGAATATATGTTGTAAAATAATAACAATAAATCTACTAGCGGTTAAACTCTATCATGTCGATATAATGAAATATTTATATAGAATTACTCTAGTTTGGAATCGTTTAAATCTCTGTTGCGTAACAAGTAAGGCAAACTATATGAGTAACATGATCCATATGTAATAATTGCAATGTGGAAACGATCTACCTTTGTAAATCCCCTTGTTGTAAAATAAATTTGGATGGTGCAAAAATTCTTATTGACACTAAATAATATTAATTCGAAAAAAATTAATAATTGACAATAAGATAAATAGAATGCAAAAATTAGAGTAAGGAAAGATCTCACAAAGCTATAGAATCACGCAAAAGCGTTGTCCTTAAAAGTTGATTTCGTGCCTCCCGGAGTATGTAACTCGGTGCGATTGGATCTCTTGACATGCAACCTCCCAAAATTAGACTATAGCGTCTACCTTCGTTAAGGACGCACTTCCAAATACGAAGGTGAAATATTGAACAACCAAAATGTATGAAATTTGATAGGTTGAATTTTTTTTGAATAAGACAAAGTAGAATGAGATGAAAGTGGAATCAGTTATATGAAAACAAAGGAGAACTTCTCTTTTTTATAGTGCCTTTTGGGAAGCTACGAGATTGGCAAAAAAATCTTAAGAAATTAATGTCAAACGGTCATGTGGTTTGTGTTTAAAGACCAACGGTTTGAAACATTTGAGAAACTAATTTATGTTTAAAGATCATGAGTTTAAAGACCAACGGTCTGAAACGTAAGAGATAAAATCAATGAAAAAAAAAATTCAATGGCTTGTAGAGGATTTTAATGTCTAATGGTGAAAAATCATTGTTTGTAATATACACTACAACAATCCCTCACATGTTACAAACACTAGAATATGAAGAAAAAAAAAATTGAGAAAGTATGCATTAGTGTGGTACCCAAAAGGTTTTAACCACACTTAGGATAAATAAGTAGAAAATTAATGAATTATGGTGGAGTTAAACTCTTTTAACCAAATTCAAAAATTTGATCAAACCTATCATCCACATAGCTTCCTCTTGAAAAAAATGGTTGTTCAATAGCGGGTTGGCGCCTTATACAGGCCATGCGCCCCTGGGTTTCATGAGTGCTTTAGAGACCTACCCTAGTTTCATAGGAGGCGGCACCACCTCTACACTCACATAGGTGGCATCCATCAAGAGTGTGTGCAGAGTATACCCCATCCCAACATGTAGGGACTATGGATCCATTAAGAGTTTTAAACTCATCCTTAACATTCTGCATCTTGTACTGTCTTACACCCTAGGGATGGACTCATCACTATCTTCTCATCAATATAGTGGATAAACATGGAATGATAGTACCACAATGTGATCACTTACGATTTCGTTTCCCATTTAACCTTATTCATGGGATCTCCAATCATAGAGGTTGGGTGTCAATCGCAGTGTCATAATTTGGGTATCAGTCCTATCCCCCTCGATGTTTTGCTTACCAATTTTTTCGCTAGCGGCTTGATCAAAGGATTTGCTAGATTCCTTTATGACCTTACAAAATCCATGGAAATTACACCACTCTTAATGAGTTGCCTTATAATATTGTGCCTTAATCGGATATGTCGACTTTTTTCATTATAGATTTTGCTTTTAGCTCGAGCTATGGCAGCCTGACAATCACAATGAATACACACAGGTGGAACTGAGTTAGTATATAAAGGTAAATCAATGAGTAAACTTCTTAACCACTCAGCTTCAGTTCTAGCCTTTTCCAAGGCAACTAATTCAGATTCCATGGTGGATCTCGTTATGCAAGTTTGTTTTGAAGACTTCCATGAAATAGCCACTCCAGCTAGAATAAACACATATCCACTAGTAGGCTTTAATTCATCTGAATCAGAAATCCAATTAGCATCACAATATCCTTCTACTACGTTAGGATAACCACAATATGACAAACCAAAATTAATTGTGCTCTTTAAATATCTCAATAATCTAGAGATAGCATCCCAATGCTCAGTACTAGGATTATGAGTATATTTACTTAATCTACCAACAGCATATGCAATATTAGGGCGTGTACAATTTGTCAAAAACATTAAACTTCCAATGATTTGTGCATATCTCACTTGTGAGACACTATTACTACAATTCTTAACCAAGTGTACCTTTGAATCATATGGTGTAGACATAGGAGAATTATCAAAGTGTTCAAATCTCTTAAGCATCTTTTCAACATAATGTGATTGTGATAATGTAATACAATTGTTATCTCTAAGAATTTTAATTCCTAGAATAACATTAGCTTCACCCATGTCTTTCATATCGAACATAGAGCTAAGAAATCTTTTAGTGTCATGCACAACCTTAAGGCTAATTCCAAAAATAAGTAAGTCATCAACATATAAACAAATAATGACTCCTTCATTATTATCAAATTTATTATAAATGCATTTATCCGCACCATTAATCAAGAATGCATTAGACAGCATTGCTTTATCAAATTTTTCATGTCATTATTTAGGTGCTTGTTTTAAGCCATACAAGGACTTCACCAATTTACAAACTTTGTGTTCTTGACTGGGGACTACATGTCCTTCGGGTTGTTCCATATAAATTTCTTCTTCTAAATCACCATTTAGAAACGCAGTTTTAACATTCATTTGAAATACAACAAGTTATAAATAGAAGCAATAGCAAACAAAATTCTAATAGATGCAATTCTAGTAACCGGAGAATAAGTATTAAAATAATCAATATTTTGCTTTTGCTTGTAGCCTTTAGCCACTAAACGTGCCTTATATTTATCTATTGTTCCATCCAGTTTAAGTTTCTTTTTAAACACCCATTTACAATCAATTGGTTTAGTCTTAGGGGGTAACTCAACGAGTTCCCAAATATGATTAGACAAAATAGAATCTAATTCATTATTTATAGCTTCTAACCAAAAGGTGCATCAATAAACTTGATTGCTTCATCATAACAAGTTGGGTCATCATCAACAATATAAGCAATAAAATCATTACCAAAATTCTTTTCCTTTCTAGCTCGCTTGCTTCTTCTCAATTCTTGCACATCATCAACAATTTCATTAGAAACAATAGAAGGTTCATGCAATATTTTTTCCTTATTTTTCAAAGGAAATACATGTTCAAAGAGAATAGCATTTTCTGATTCAATTATAACATTGCAATCTAGAACATCACTTTT
>FXXK01002354.1:9397-27920 GCA_900184695.1 Betula pendula | reverse complement strand
TGATGGGCGTTAGAAGACTAGTGCATGTATTTGAGTTGGGAAAGAAAAGCTGATGGGGTAGTGAGCGAAGTAGCGGAATAGATTAGGTTAGGGAGCTCATACTGCAGAGCGATACAGTAGGGGAAACGATGTATAACAATGTGATTGGCAGAGTGCATTGACCCTTCATGATAAAGCATGAATTTGGTTAGTCTTAGGGTGTTGTTCCTTGGTATCGGCAAATGATATATATATATATATATATATATCAGTTAGTAGTTTATAATATATAATAATTATATAATATATATATAATAATTATAATAGTATATGTAAAACATCATCTCATATCATTGTTTGTGTTGATCCTAAAGAACATTGTTCCATCAACTATGAGTGGGAGCAAACAAAAATAGAAAAAGAAACCTTATGATTGAAGATAAAGGTAGTGGACTAGTAAAAGTAGAAAATAGACATTAGTAAGTGATTACATAATTCAAAAGAAAATATTAGTTGATAAAGAAAAATATAGTGGGACTCGTAAATAGTAGAAAGAAAACATTAGTAAGTGAATTGCATAATTCAAAAGAAAATTAGTTGATTGGAAGAACATGAAATGGGACTAGTAAAAGTAGAAAGAAAACACTAAATAGGTGGATTGCATAATTCATGCCACTTGGATGTATGTCTAAACAAACTCACAGTTACTATGAATTGCATTTTTTTTTTTTTTGATATTAAAATATCGACTTCACCCTTATATCGGTCTGGTAGTAACCACGAGCTTCCATACGACTATGCTTACAAGCGTAGAGGTAAGAGCATTGGGATTAATCGACTAATCCCCAATCCAATGCCCGTACCACTCTAGCATTAACATTTGAGTCGCGGGCTTGTCCGGGTGATTGGGCTCCAAAGGGAAGTAACACGTAGCAAGTTTCACAACTAAGACCTAAGAGGTAATATTCCAAGAACATAGAGCATTGCTTGTTAGTTTTCACATTTGTTTTGATTCTTATTGTCAATAAAATGCAAGAATGTAAAGCTCAATTTAAACATGTTGATAGTCTTCAAAGAAAAGAGCAAAAGATTTTGTTAGATGATGTTTTTAGAAAATAATGACAGGTACTGATGGTAGAAAAATTATATATTAAACGGTGGCTTTTTTTTTTTTCTATATTAAAAATGTCTATAGTACTCTATTGATTTATTTTTATTTATAACCAATAAAACCTATTTAGTTTAATTATTTTGTGAAATAATAGTTCCTCACTTTATATAAAAAATTTAGGGGAACTTCCAAAGGCCACCTGAACTTTCACGCAATTTGGAATTCTTTAATCTTTGATTTCTCTCAGTTTCACCCTTCGAACTTCCAATTCTATAGAAGACCCCTTTCTGTCTGTTTTTTTCCATCAAGACCTAACAAACTCGACCTCACGTGCCCGTCACGTGATTTTCTAAGTGTTTTCTCCTCATTTTACCCTTTCTAACACCCCCATATACCACCCTTTGGACAACACGTGGAATGCATTTAAGGATAAGTTGAAGGTGTTTATGTATTTATGCGTTTTTCCTGAACTTACCAAGACCATCTTCTTCTTCGTCTTCTGAACGTCTCAATCAGCTACGACGGCCACATGTTGAACAATGGAGCAGTTAGACAATGGGTCAACGATCAAGTCCAAGCCATCTATCTTTCAAATGTGGGAGCAAGACACGCATAAGAACATCCTTGACGGAAGCTAATTATGTAGAAGATTTTTTTTCTTTGTATACATTATGGTAAGATCGCTTTTTTATCCAAATTCGAATATGAAGTTATTGTTCAGGCTTTTTTCGATGTGCTGCGTAAATCCTTTAGGGATGTGTTTCCTTAATTTTTTGTTTGATTTGTTTTTTTTTTTTTTGGGTCATTGCTAAGAATGAAGAAAAGCGTGGGTGAAATTTTTTTAAATGCTTGATCCCAAAATGTGTGCGTTATGGGGAAAGAGTGGTGTCGTATTGAGGGCTGGTATGAGAATTTAAAATACTGAGCGGATTGTTAGTGACACACCATTGCGCAATAAAGTATCGAAATGCAAGCTTGAGTTCACTGAATACAAGTCTAAAAGTGAAAGTTGAAGCCGCAAATTATGCAGTCAAAGTAGAAAGGTAGAAGACTAAGTTTCTGAATGCAAAGTATGAAGTATCAATTTGCACTTGCATTTTCATGGGGACTTCTTATTGTCTTCCTATTTTATCCATCTTCTAATATCATAGGATCAAGGCCAATGTTGCCTTGATCATTTCACTCGTATTGTAAGACTGATTTTGTAACCTAAATTAAGTACAAAATGTAGTTGATGACATTAATCTTATCTATCAATTATGTAATGCTAATGACCATTGTGTTGTGCTCTAATTGTGTCATGTCTAATTGTGCAATGTTTATATTGATGTTATTTGTGGACTAGCTGTAAGTGCAATGTTGATGTTTATTGTGGCATACCTATAAGTGCAATATTAATGACAATTGAGGCATGGCTATAAGTGCAATGTTAATGGTAATTGTGGGTGTGATTTCCTTCTTGACCTATGTCTTACAAATAACAAAACTCAGCGTCTATGTCCTTAACAATTAATCTTCAAACCTAATTCAGCCTACATTTACAATTAACAAAACTAAAACCATACACAAAGAACAATGGAAAAGGAGACCCAAAAAAATATACAATTTGGCATAATATAGACTTCACAGCCTAATGTTCACATGCATAATAAGGGAGGCTTTGATACAACCTATGACAACATAATGTTCAGTAAACACTCCATGAACATCCAACCTTCATTGTCTTTATACACAATCAAAAAGTCATTGTTCATACAATCTCATACTTTCAATGTTTTCAAAATGTAGAATAAATTGCATTGTAACACAAAATGTGATTGATTACAACAAACTTAACACACATCAGGGTTGCCACATTTTCTTCTTTCCCTTGTCCTTCTTGTCGGTTTTAACTTTTTCTTTCTCCTTCTCCATCCCTCTATTTCCTTCAAAGCTTGGTGGAGGCTTGTCAGCATTTGCATCTTGTCTTTTGTGTATGTCAAAATCAGGAGGGGCAACCCTAAAGGTGATACCACCAGCGCGTAGAGGACCCCAAGAACAGACTGGTCCACCTCCTGAAATTGGGGGTGGTCCAGTAGAGTTTCTAATAAGATCAAATACAAACTTTTCCTTGCTGTTAGGGTTCCTAACACTTTCAGCCCATGGCCTCAACTGACCATCCCTCGTCGACCTTGTGGCCAACCCCAAAGATTTATTCTTATTGGTTGTTGCCTAAAACACACGGGTTGGGGCTGCAGCTTGCCTAGATATTATCCGTCTTGGTTGAGCAGCTTGGGTTGGCTGAGCCAATCCAGCAACAACACTTGGATGTTGAGCAGCTTGGATTGGCTGAGCAAATCTAGCAGCAGCACTTGTTGGTTGAGCAGCTTGGGTTGGTTAAGTAGACCGAGCAGCTTAAGTACCTTGACTTGTCAATCTTGACTGAGTAGTTGCTTGACTACTACCTTCTCCCCTTAAACCTGACTGTTAGCTTCTTCTAGTTCCTCTTCCACTTGTAGCTCCTCTTCTACCACTGGCTGGGTTGGTAGTGCTTGGTGTTCTGCTTTCTCCTCTTCCCTCTTTCCTTCCTGTGCTTGATGTTGCAGCTGATTGGGGTTCCAACTATACAGGGGTAAAAAACACACACAACAAAACTTGTAAGACAAAATAATAAGCATCACATTAAACTATAATAATACAACCAATAACTTACTATGTCAAAATTCCAATTAGTGTCTGCATTGTCTCTGTAGAATGATCTAACATGTTGCCTTCTTTCTTCATCTCTTTACTTTGCAAGGCATGATCTTTTATTGTGACCAAATTTTCTACAATGACCACACTTGTTTTGATTACCCCCTTTCTCATTGCATTAGGATTTCTTGGCTCTTCAATTCCTCTTTGCCTTACCTTCTTTGGTCTACCAGGTGCTGCCCTCGACTTAGGTGGTTCAATCTTCGGCTGATTGCTTCTTGGTCACTATTATTCATTTGGCACGGGGTATATGATGGGTTGGTATGCCTTTAAATACGTCTCCTTGCTGTAATATTCGCTCAAAAAATCAATAGGTTGTGACCATTGTATAAAATTGATGATATGGCATGAGCACATGGGATACCAGTGACATCCTATTTTCTGCATCCACAACTTTTGGACTCAACATCTAAAGCATAACGCTTCTCTTGACACTCAACCTCGAAAATACCCTTACCAGCATATGTGCACCAACAATAGCTTGCATCATCCTCTTCTTTTTCCAACTTGGCCAGAATTTTTGGCCCTAAATTGCCTTCCATTGCCGTGATCAACTCCCTCTTCTTCGCATACCTTCGCATCAACTTATTCCTGATCCCTCTAGCATGCTAAGTATTGTTTGGTCCAGATACTTTTTTATCCAAGAGTTGAAGCTTTCACAGGTGTTGTTGTGTAGGATGTCCGATTTTACATAAGTATTGAACCATCCCCTACACCAAGTGCTTGGGTCGACCTTTGAAAGCCAAGCATGTGCATCCTCACTAATCCTTCTTATCTCATCCATTACATTGTAGAACTCGACCTGAGTGTAAGATGATGCAGCTTGCCAGAAAAGATCCTTTAGTAGAACCCTTTAGTGACCTTCACTTCTAAATTTGTGTACAAGTGTCTAACACATGTACGACTCTCACACATAGGACACACTTGCTGCAAGCTAGGTATTAATCCCTGCACAATAGTTGTAAACATCAATCAGTATAACACATAAAGAATAATCAAGTAGAAAATCAACAAAATATGTCACTTGCCTTCTGGCGATTTGAAATAAATGTCCAACTATGTGGACCACATGGGATAAGGTTTGCAACTAGTACCTCGAGAAACCATGTCCAACTATCCTTCGTCTCTGCCTTTACTACAGCCATGGCGATTGGATACATATTATTATTGGCATCCCTCCCAACCGCAGCCATAGTTTCCCCTTATAAGTTCCTTTCAAAAAACATGCATCTACACCAATGACAGGTCTGCAACCTTCCTTAAACCCATTCTTCATGGTTGCCAAAGACATGAACAGCCTTTGAAACCTATAGGGTACCTCTAGCATTGGTCTCTCCACCATCAGAATAACACAACTTCCGACATTAGTGTTTCTAACAGTGGCACAATAATCTCATAGAGGATGGTACTGCTCACTCAGTTTCCCATAAATCGTCTCTCGTGCCAGTTTTCTTGACTTGTACAAAGAACTTGTATGGACATCAACATTCCACTTTGTTTTCACTTTCTTTTTTAAGACTTCTATGGGCATGTTTGGTTGTTCCCTAAATTCATCCATGCACCAATCAGCAATCCAAGTTGAAGTGATTAAGTGGTTTTTGTATCTCTTAATGCAAGTATGTTTTGGCCTCATTGATACTAAAATGAAGGTAAGTTCATCCTTTAATTGCCTACCATAAACCCTATACTTACACCTGCTGTCTTTGCATACTATTACAATCTGTTTCATTTAATTCTTCTTGAATGTCAAATCCTTTCCCTTTAAGATATTGTCTTGCTTACCAGCTTTTCTAAACTCAGAAGCATCATGGAATGTATTCCCTACAACCAACTGAGGATTTCTCATATCTGCTACATTGAACTGAACTAACTTTGTCACATCAACTCAGGTTGAGGTCCCATCATCTTCTCCATCAGTAGGATTAGGGGACCTAAGCACATCACTGCCTGAGTTTTCAGACGTGCCTTCATCATAATCATCATCATCATCATCATCTTCATTATCCTCATCAACTTGCTCTCCAATTTCTGCATCTACCCCCAACTCTTCATTATCTTCATCACCAGCTTCTTTATTATCCCCAACATCATCATTTTCATCAGCTTTTTCTGCATCCACTGACTCTGCCTCACCCTCCTGGTCTGAATCAAGACCATCAATATCATTACTCAAAACACTATCCCAGAAATCATTTTTTCTATAAACAACCGCACTTTCATATTCTGCATTCTCTTCTGCAGCTTCATCATCTACATCTATATCTACCACAGAATATTTCACTATATACAACTCAACAAGACCATTCCTTATATGGTGTGAGACCATTGCAATAACATCATGGTCAGAGGACAAAAGTCTTAAACCTTGGTCTAAAGACAAATGTGGTAAATTGTAATAAATGAAATCACCAGACTTATACTCAAAGTTAGCACATATGTCCTCTATGTCTAAAAAAGACACTCTATCTCCATCAATCGGGTCAGGATAGTTACTAACACTATCACCAATATAAGTACACCTACCTTGCCTATTAAAGGTGCCCCCATAGTGCACCTCAAACATCAATGCATCTGAACCCATAATGTGTCCTACCACATTAAAAACTACCAGTTAACATTTATTCTATATAATTTACAACTGAATTTTTAATAGTCAATAGCCACTAATTGAAGAAAGCTAGTAGGTCCCTTTTATAATATCATACAACAATAGCCACTCAGTGAAAAAAAGAAAAAGAAAAAAAAGGCAATAGCCACTGGACAAACAAAATGTCAATACAACCCTTTATCATTTACTTCACAACAGACATAAAACAAATAAGGGCTCTACTGTAATACTAAACTAAAGGAACTTTATCCCAAACTATAATAGTAAACTAAAGGCACCAAAACATACAAATTGGTCATTACGTGATTGTCATATGAAATGCACAGGAAACAGAGTTGGGACCACAATGCACCCAACCAAACAAGCATTAACAAATTGACAAAAAAAAATTGGTCAACTAAACATATACTAAACGGGACCCACGATAAGCACATGCTCCAACCTTTCGTCCTTTTCAAAAACACCCAAAACAGAACAATCCATGCACAGAATGAATAGCAATACAAAACTCAAATATTTAATCAAAATTTCAAGCAAAACATTGATAAAACCCAAAGCCCCAATACTAATTTGACAAATTAACAACAATTGTAAACATCATTATGGATGGACTAAAAACCCTAACATTACAATTTCTGCTTAACCAAACACTTGGTGTAAAACGGTCACGAACAACGTCTTCAGCGACAAATTAACCTAACCTAGTGCAAATCGTAACAGAGAAGTTTAATGTTTAGTGTTTAGTGGGTTCGTCGATTAAAATGGGTGTGAAGTGTAGTGGGTAGTAGGGAGAGAAAAGAGTATATTTCCTTAGACTTTTGTTCATTAAGTATGGTCCAAAGGGTGGTTATCAGGGGTGTTAGAATGAGGGGTAAAATGAGTAGAAAACACTTAGGAAATCACGTGACGGGCACGTGAGGTCGAGTCCGTTAAGTCTTGACGGACAAAACAGACGTAAGGGGGTCTTCTAATAAAAATTGAAAGTTTGAGGGGTCAAACTAAGAGAAATCAAACATTGAGGGAAGTTTTCAAATCGCGTGGAAGTTCAGGGGACCTTTGTGAAGTTTCCCCAAAAATTTAAATAAATGATCATAATCAAACCCCAAAAAAATAGCATTAAATAATTATAACAAAATTATCACATAGTCTAGCTTTTCTTGTATGACCATAATAATCTCCAAAAGTAACTACAACTCAATCCAATTTTCAATCCAAAAAGTTAATATTAGAGAATCCAAAAGCAACCACAGAGGTGGAAGATAACTTACCGGTGTATGAAGAATCGAACCAAGCAGACATTCAGATTTTAGAGAGATTTTTTTCGTCGGCTCAAGTGAAAGAGAGTTTTTGTAAGGATTGAAGATTGTGGTTTAACAGGCACATAATAGGAGGTTTAACGCCTTATTAATAAAAGCATATGGGTAATTAGAGAATGTAAACAATGACACCTACTTTGTCAATGCATGTGCACTTATCCATGAGGCTAGGATTTTACAATTTTGTTTTACATTTGTCTCAACTATATCATTGTTTGCCGTTGATTCTGGGGACCTTTTGATTGAAGAAAAAGGTAGTGGGACTAATAAAAGTAGAAAATAAAGCACTAGTAAGCACTAGTAATCATTTATTCAATGTTTCGTTTTCTTTTTTTTTTTTCCCTTTTATTTGGCACATTTCCTTTTATTTTATGTTTCTTTCGCATTGATTTGGTTGATTGGAGCTTATTGTAGGGTTGTCCCGCCCTTGATCTATGTTTTGTTTCCTTGTAATAGTCCATTTTTCCCTTTTTGCCATTATTGCTTAGAAAAAAATAAAAAGAGGGAACTCGCATAATTCATGCCACTTGATTTACGTTCAAACCAAACCACACAATTACTTTGTGATGCATCTTATTCAATTTTCACATTCGTTTCAATTCTTATAGTCAACATTTGATAGTCTTCAAAAATTAAAGCATAAAATAAATTTTCAAAATGCATTATTTCCTGATGAGGAGACAAAGACAGAACGATTTATGGATGGCCTTCACCTGCGGATCAAAGAGAGGGTGATCTGCCATGAGATCAAGGACTTCACCAAATTGGTGAATGTAGCATCTCTTGCAGAGAGAGGAATTCGAGAGGCTGTTGCTACTTTTGAACAGAAAAAGAGATTGATGCCTCATGCATCCTATCCAACAAAGAGGCCCGCTGTAGGCAATAGCTCGGGGCAGAAGCCTGGAAGGAACTTCCCCGTGTTCCAAGGAGGACAGAGGCCCATGTGTCTTAAATGTGGGAAGCAGCATGCTGGAGAGTGTAAGATGGGAGGTGGGACATGTTTTCGCAGCGGCCAGACAGACCACTACATCAGGGATGGCCCCGTGGCAACCACAGGAGGAGCAAAGCCACAAGGAGGCGGCAATCAACAGGGCCAGAAACCACCTGCCCAAGCATGAGTGTATGCACTCACCCCAGAAGGGGTTGGCACTGAAGTAGAAGAAGCTGAAGTGGTGACAGGTACCATTATGCTTTTTGGTAGCCATGCTTGCACACCCATTGATTCGGGTGCTACTCATTCCTTTATTTCTGCAACTTATATAAAAATGTGTAGCATAAACACTAAACCCCTAGGGTAGAAAATATCTGTGACAACACTTGTAGGGAACACTATTACATGTCAGAAAGTAGTGAAAAATTGTCCGATCGTAATGCTTCCGGCAAACTTGGTTGTGTTCAAAATGCTCAATTTTGATATCATCCTAGGGATGGATTGGCTATCGAAACACTATGCAAGCATCGATTGCCAAAGAAAGGAGGTGACATTCAAACCACCTGTAAACGTGGAGTTTAAATTCGACGGTTCTAGAGTACGAGCTACCTTGCCACTTCTTTCAGCAATTCAGGCGAAGAAGTGTATCAAGGATGGCGGCCATGCTTTCTTGGCTTGTGTCGTCTCGAAGCCTGACAAAGAAATGAAGCTGGAGGATATTGAGGTAGTGAAGGATTATCCCGATGTGTTTTCAGAGCTTTCAGGATTGCCTCCTGATCGGGAAATAGAGTTTTGTATCGAGCTGGAGCCTAGAGTTGCACCCATACACAAGGCGCCATATCGGATGGCTCTTGCAGAGCTTAAGGAGTTGAAGGAGCAGCCCTAAGACCCATTGGACAAAGGGTTCATTCACCCAAGTGTATCACCATGGGGTGCACCTATGCTGTTCGTGAAGAAGAAAGATGGTACTATGCGGATGTGCATAGATTACCGAGAGTTGAATCAAGTGACAGTGAAGAACAAATATCCCTTACCAAGGATCGACGACTTATTCAATCAACTGAAGGGAACAAGTGTCTTTTCGAAGATAGACTTCCGATCAGGATATCACCAGTTGAAGGTGCGAAGTGAAGATGTGCAGAAGACAGCAATCAGAACTTGTTATGGTCACTATGAGTTTTTGGTCATGCTGTTCGGCTTGGTGAACGCACCATTGGTCTTCATGGATTTGATGAATCGGGTGTTTCACGAGTTCCTCGACCAATTCGTGGTCGTGTTCATTGATGACATATTAGTTTTACTCGGCTAACCATCAAGACCACGTAAGCCACTTAAGATCAGTGCTGGAAATACTGCAGGAAAAAAAGTTCTACGCCAAACTCAAAAAGTGTGAGTTTTGGCTAGAGAAGGTGTCATTCCTCGGGCATGTGGTGTCGAAAGACGGAATTTCAGTTGATCCAAGCAAGATAGAAGCAGTGGTCAAATGGAACGACCGACCAATGTTCTGGAAATTCGAAGCTTTTTGGGATTAGCTGGTTACTATTGAAGATTCGTGGAAGGATTCTTTAAGCTCTCTGGTCCATTGACCGCTTTAACAAAAAAGAATGCTCGGTTTGTTTGGATCGACGCATGTGAAGAGAGTTTCCAGGAATTGAAACGGAGGTTGGTCTCCTCACCCGTCCTCACTCTTCCTTCAATCAAAAGGATATATGATATACAGTGATGCTTCTCAAAGGGGTTTGGGATGCGTATTAATGCAACAAGGTAAGGTTGTGGCGTATGCCTCACACTAGCTAAAGGATTACTAGAAGAACTACCCTACCCATGACTTGGAGTTGGCAGCAGTAGTATATGCCTTAAAAATTTGGAGGCACTATCTTTACAGGGAGAAGTGCGAAATCTTCACCGACCACAAAAGTCTAAAGTACTTCTTCACTCAAAAGGAGATGAATATGAGGCAGTGAAGGTGGTTGGAGCTCATTAAGGATTACGACCGTGATATCCTATACCATCCTGGTAAGGCCAACGTAGTCGCTAATGCGCTAAGTAGGAAGTCGCATGGTGATGTGACGGCAACCATGCCCACCCAGGCACAACTCATACAGGATTTTGAGAAGCTCAACATAGATGTGGCACCAAATGATAAGTCGGCATTCGTCGCAACTCTAGTAATCCAACCACTGACAGAGGATAAAGTTAGAGAGGCACAAGAGAAGGACCCAATGTTGGTAGAGCTTAAGGAAAAAGTTAAGCGTGGAGAAGCTCCTAATTTTCATATCACTGAGGATGATGTTCTAAGGCATAAAAACTATCGATTATGTGTGCCCAATGATGAAAAGCTAAAGAGAGATATCCTTGAAGAAGCCCATCACACACTATACACGGTACATCCTGGTAGCACAAAGATGTACCAAGACATGAAGAAAAAGTATTGGTGGAACAACATGAAGAGGGATGTCGCAAGGTATGTAGCACAATGCTCTACCTGCCAACAAGTGAAGGCTGAACATCAACGGCCAGTAGGGCTCCTTCAGCCGCTTCACATCCCAGAGTGGAAGTGGGATGAAATCACTATGGACTTTTTGGTTGGTCTGCCAAGGGCACCAAGCCGACAAGACGCCATTTGGGTGGTAATCGATAGACTTACAAAGAGCGCTCAATTTATTCCCTTCAAAATCACAGACTCAATGCAGAAATTGGTAGAACTCTACATCAAGGAGATAGTTAGACTACACGGCATACCAGCTGCTATAGTCTCTGACCAAGACCCCCGGTTTACAACAACGTTTTGGGAGAGTTTGCAGAAGGCAATGGGGACAAAGTTGAATTTCAATACTGCCTACCACCCACAGACTGATGGTCAGTCAGAAAGGACCGTCTAGATTCTAAAAGACATGTTAAGGATGTGCGTGCTCGATTTTAAGGGCACTTGGATTCAATACCTGCCATTGGTTGAGTTTGCTTACAACAATAGTTTCCAAGCAACTATTGGCATGGCACCGTATGAGGCATTGTACGAATGCAAATGTTGATCGCCTTTGTATTGGGATGAGGTGGGTGAGCGACAAATTTTGGGACCGGATTTGGTGCAAGACACAAAAGAGAAGATTGCGCTCATTCGACAGAGAATGTTAATTGCTCAAAGCCGACAAAAAAGCTATGCGGACAAGCGCCGCAGAGAGTTAGAATTTAAGGCTGGTGACCAAGTATTTTTGAAAGTCTCACCAATGAAGGGAGTAGTGCGATTTGGCAAGAAAGGAAAGTTGAATCCGCGATTTATTGGGCCATTCGAAGTAACTGAAAGAGTTAGCCCTGTGGCATATAGAGTTTCTATGCCACCAGACTTGGCAGGAGTGCACAATGTGTTCCACGTATCTACCCTATGAAAGTATATATATGATCCTCTACACGTGGTCAGCTACAGGCCGTTGCAAATAAAAGGAAACCTAACCTACGAAGAAGTGCCAATTCAGATTTTAGATCAGAAGGAGCAAGAATTGCGTACAAAAAAAATTTCACTTGTCAAGATTTTATGGCGAAATCACGGAATTAAAGAGGCCTCATGGGAGCTGGAGCAAGATATGAGAAACAAATATCCACATCTATTTGAGGATGGAGGTTGTCACCACAACTCAATCATCATTACATAATACCAGAGCTTCTATTTAAAAATAACATATTATAAAATTAAAACATAATGTCATTATAACAACATTAAACTCACTATTGTCTTGACATAAAATCAAAATATGATCATCAATGACATTTATGCTCTTATAATTATACGTAGTATAATAGATATATATTGTCACCAAAACTCACTTCCATCATTACATAATACCAGAGCTTCCTATTTAAAATAACAATATTATAAAATTAAACATAATGTCATTATATCACAACATTAAACACTATTGTCTTGACATAAATTCCAAAAATATGTCATCATGACATTTATTCTTATAATTAAACATATTGACTCGACATTTGTAATGATGAGTGAGTTTGTGGTGAAATATATAATATATCATATATATATACGCATGTTTTTCTTCCGCTGCAAGTGTATGTAAAAGGTAGTAGCGCCACGTAGAATTAAAGATAATTCACTGCTTTGTGACTTGTATAGCAAGTCCGGGGCATTACAGCTTGGTATCAGACAATTGGCTCTGAAGACCATGAGAGTTAGATTCCTGCTAGGACTAGAGTACTAGGAAATAGAGCTAGAACAAGTCACAAAATTCTGAGTAAATTGAATAACGACTTTTCATAGGAATTTAAAAAGATTAATGTGTTATGCAGACAATGCCAACAAAGAGGATGCCCACATCGTAGAAGGGGTCAACCTTGACGAGCAAAGACCTAGATATGGGTGGTGGTATGCACTGCTTGCACCAACTACCGCCACCTCCTCCACCTCCTCCATTAGATAAAGGATATCCGCTAATGTTGCCCACTCTCTGGTGGGAATGTGCACAACTTCTAGCGAGGCAATGCTTAGGATCCCGTAATCCGGTGGAAACGAGTTGCAGAGTTAGGCTATACACTGAAGGACTTCTACGAGCTCCCATTTCCATGCGTTTGATGGTAGTCAAGGGCCCATAGTGGCAGAAATCTTGGATTAATAATTCTTGAAATTTTTTGAAGGTTAGGCTACCACAAATGAGCAAAGAGTGTGTATGCTGGACTCAGCGTTACTAGTGAGGGTTTAATGTGTGGAAGTCAAAGAAATAGTTTGTTTGATCTGGAAATTGGGAGAAGAGGCCGTGATCACTTTGGAATCGGTTCAAGCAAGAGTATTATGACAGTTCTTTCCTAGGGCTCAAAGCAGCACATTGCGAGCTAAGGAAATTTTAGACTTGGTTACAAGGTAACCTGATAGTGGAGCAATACTCTGCCCCAAATTTGTGAATTGGCGAGGTTCGCTTTGAATCTAATTCCTGATGAGGAGACAAAGACAGAACGATTTATGGATGGCCTTTCACCTGCGGATCAAAGAGAGGGTGATCTGCCATGAGATCAAGGACTTCACCAAATTGGTGAATGTAGCATCTCTTGCAGAGAAGAGGAATTCGAGAGGCTGTCTGCTTTTGAACAGAAAAAGAGATTGATGCCTCATGCATCCTATCCAACAAAGAGCCCGCTGTAGGCAATAGCTCGGGGCAGAAGCCTGGAAGGAACTTCCCCGTGGTTCCAAGGAGGAAAGAGGCCATGTGTCTTAAAGTGGGAAGCAGCATGCTGGAGAGTGTAAGATGGGAGGTGGGACATGTTTTCGCAGGGCCAGACAGACCACTACATCGAGGGATGGCCCCGTGGCAACCACAGGAGGGAGGCAAGGCCACAAGGAGGCGGCAATTAACAGGGCAGAAACCACCTGCCCAAGCATGAGTGTATGCACTCACCCCAGAGAGGGTTGGCACTGAAGTAGAAGAAGTTGAAGTGGTGACAGGTACCATTATGCTTTTTGGTAGCCATGCTTTGCACACCCTTTTGATTCGGGTGCTACTCATTCCTTTATTTCTGCAACTTATAAAAAATGTGTAGCATAAACACGAACCCCTAGGGTAGAAAATATCTGTGACAACACTTGTAGGGAACACTATTACATGTCAGAAAAGTAGTGAAAAATTGTCCGATGTGTAATGCTTCCGGCCAAACTTGTTGTGTTCAAAATGCTCAAATTTGATATCATCCTAGGGATGGATTGGCTATCGAAACACTATGCACAGCATCGATTGCCAAAGAAAGGAGGTGACATTCAAACACACCTGTAAACGTGGAGTTTAAATTCGGGCGGTTCTAGAGTACGAGCTACCTTGCCACTTCTTTCAGCAATTCAGGCGAAGAAGTGTATCAAGGATGGCGGCCATGCTTTCTTGGCTTGTGTCGTCTCGAAACCTGACAAAGAAATGAAGCTGGAGGATTATTGAGGTAGTGAAGGATTATCCCAATGTGTTTTCAGAGCTTTTCAGGATTGCCTCCTGATCGGGAAATAGAGTTTTGTATCGAGCTGGAGCCTAGAGTGCGCACCCATACACAAGGCGCCATATCGGATGGCTCTTGCAGAGCTTAAGGAGTTGAGGAGCAGCCCAAAGACCCATTGGACAAAGGGTTCATTCACCCAAGTGTATCACCATGGGGTGCACCTATGCTGTTCGTGGAAGAAGAAAGATGGTACTATGCGGATGTGCATAGATTACTGAGAGTTGAATCAAGTGACAGTGAAGAACAAATATCCCTTACCAAGGATCGACGACTTATTCAATCAACTGAAGGGAACAAGTGTCTTTTCGAAGATACTTCCGATCAGGATATCACCAGTTGAAGGTGCAAAAGTGAAGATGTGCAGAAGACAGCAATCAGAACTTGTTATGGTCACTATGAGTTTTTGGTCATGCTGTTTGGCTTGGTGAACGCACCATTGGTCTTCATGGATTTGATGAATCGGTGTTTTCACGAGTTCCCTCGACCAATTCGTGGTCGTGTTCATTAAATGACATATTAGTTTACTCGGCTAACCATCAAGACCGACGTAAAGCCCACTTTAAAGTCAGCAAGAAAAATGAGTTTTAAAGAAAAATGTGATGTGATTATATATGATATGTGAAAAGTTTGTAAAAGATGGATACCCGGCGGTTAAGTGAGTTTATACACTTAGCACCCCAATGCTAGTAAGGGGAAAATAAAAATGACTAGCTAACCTAGCGGTTAAGTAGGGTTATACACTTAGCACCTCGAAGCTATAAGAGGGATAAATTTGTAGCAACCCAGCGGTTAAGTGGGGGTATACACTTAGCAAACTCCGGCGGCCAAGTGAGAGTATACACTTGACTTTTGGAAAAGATGAAATGGAAAAGGAACATCTAAATGTGAAATGTAATGAATGATCTTGATAGTGTATTTATTATGTGAATCAAGTATGACATGATATTTCTTGTTTTATGTTTTATAATTTTCTTTTTTTTTTTCATTATCATGCTATCAAATGTTTTACTGCTTCGTAGTATGAGATGATATGTATTAAATGCAAGGAAAAACATTTAGGGTTTTTATGATTACTTATTAACAAAACTCTAGGCTTGATTTACAAAACAGCTATGAAATTTTAGAAAATAAACACTTTTGCGAAAACCCTTTTTGAGACAGCTATTTAGTAAAATCAAGATAGAAATTTTCAAGGGAAAAAGGGGGCTCAGATTACACACGTATGGTCGGAATATTTTATACTTACTGAGTGGTGGATTCACACATTCCCCCTGTAAAATTGTGTTAATTTTATTGCTGAAGAAGAGATAGCTGAAGACCCTTATGCTTGACTAGGCTTTTGTTCATGAGGCTTGTAGGAGGCCTCTCACCTTTTAAGACACTGACTCAAGTCGAGTCAATATTTTAATTATAAGAATAAATGCCATGATGGCATATTTTGATTTTATGTCAAGACAATAGTAGTTTAATGTTGTTGTAATGACATTATGTTTAATTTTATAATATGTTATTTTCAAATAGAAGCTCTAGTATTATGTAATGATGAGTGAGTTTGTGGTGACAAAAAAAAAAATATATATATATATATATATACATGTTTTTCTTCCGCTGCGAGTGTATGTAAAGGTAGTAGCGCCACACAGAATTAAGGTAATTCTGCTTTGCGACTTGTACAAAATCGGGGCGTTACATGGGCTACACATATCTTAGATATAGTATGCTCGGAGCAGATATGTTCCTTAACTGGAGTTGTACATGCATGGGCTAACGGAAGCTAAAGTCATAGATAGTTTTTCAATTGTAAGATTTTTTTTGTCTAAATTTATAACTTTGTAATTTCATAGTGTTATACTATGTTTATCTAAGCTTTTATGTTCTTGATGTAAGAGTTTTATACTCTTAATTTGTTATTAATGGAATATGAAAGATTCCCGTTAAAAAAACACACACACACACACACACAAAAATTAAAAAAAGATGAAAACAATCTTTTCCCCCAATTCCAACGAATCAAGTAGAAGAAAAAGAACATACGAATCTGTTTCAAGAAAATTAAAGAAAACACGAAATAGATTCTCAATTTATTCTACATCGACGTTGTCCCCTACAAGACTGCCCGTATATCTTCTTCCCAATTCACATACGTGTTTCCTGTCACCCCTGGCCCGAAATTCGTTTGCTTGCACTTCTTACTCAGGTTTTGATAACTTTACCGACTTTTTCACTGTCAAAGCGGGTTCGTTCACCTTACTTGGAAATTCAGTGCTAATTCCTTGAAAGAAGAAACTCTATTCTATGGTCCAGGCGTCCCTTACGTCATTCTCTTTGTTAAAGTTTGTAGGAAAATCTAAAATACAGAAATAATAGCGGAAGTAAGAGAGAGAAAATAAAGACAAAAAATTATGGGTAGTTCGTTTTTAGATACTTACGTTTACCACTTTGAATAGCCCTAAGGACTACATTTAATAAATACAAAATATGATAATCAAATCCCTATGAGAATTGTATTACAATCCCCAAAATGATTTAATTACAATCAATCTTTAAATATAAAATATATTAACATTAACCTAATATGGAATATATGAAAAATATATTATACATTATATTTTTCATATATTCTAACACTCTTATTGGATTTGTTCTGCTTGATTTATGTGGCGATGGGGGAATGGAAATTTTAAAGTTTACAAGAAGACCGTGGAAAAGAATAGTAAATAGTTTGGTGTTTTGTATTGTTCAGTTTTTGTGTTCCATACTAACGTTAAATTCTTTTATTATTGGAAGCACAAAGAACTTAGGAAATAGCCTTGGTATTAAATATACATATACTTTAATACTTGAAATAGTCATTCTCATAGCATGAGGGAATGACTATTCAACGACTAATTCATTCCACCTTCTACCATTTCTAATAATAGCTATTTATTTTTTTAATCAAATAATCAGTACACGTATCAAATGTAACCTCAGTTTGTAATATGTCCTTATAAAAGTTATTTCTTATGGGAAAACCTTAAAACTGGATGGTATGTAAAACAAAAGTTTTACAGCCTCCAATCACATTTTGACACCTCAGCTAAAACACCAAATCTCACCAAATACACTCTAGACATGAATACACTGGATCATGCCAATGCTCAACCCTTAAGCTACCAGATCCACCTACCTCCGTCGAATGCCGTCCTCGACTCCGCTGCACACCGTCCCCGAAGCCACCGCGGATGACGGTAGACAGACTGGGCCGCAGCGGCAAACAGACTAAGCACACAACACACGCGGCCTAAACAAGCTGCGCGCTGGCCTGATCTGGCCACAGCGCATGGCGCACGTGGCCTAAATAGGCCGCTTACTGGCCTAATCTGGCCACAGTGTGCGCTACGGTCAGACTAGGCCGGCGCTACTGTGGCTAGATTATGCCGCGGGCCATGGCCTGATTTGGTCGGTGCGCTGCGACTAGACCAGGCCACGCGATGTGGCCTGATTTGGACACAGTAGTGCCGCCCTGGTCTGTCTGCCACCATCCGTGGTGGCTTTGAGGATGGTGTGCGGCGGAGTCGGGGACGGCGTTCGGCGGAGGTAGGTGGATCTGGTGGTTTAAGGGTTAAGCAGTGGCATGATCTAGTGTATTCATGTCTAGAATGTATTTGGTGAGATTTGGTGTTTTAGCTAAGGTGTCAAAATGTGATTGGAGGTTATAAAACTCTTGTTTGACAGACCATCTGGATGGAAGGGTCTCTCATTTCTTATATAAAGCATAATTCTTTTTATTGATACATATACCCATCAAACTACCACTCTATTGTTAATGTGCTCCCAAACTACCAATTGTGTCAATGCTCCTCTTAAACTACCAAAAA
>FXXK01002352.1:18648-28758 GCA_900184695.1 Betula pendula | reverse complement strand
GATGCTAAATCCCTACTGCTTCGCTGGCATATTCATGATGTGCACGTTGTTAAAGTAGTAATTCTGCAAACATTTCTATCCTACGTTGGGAATATTAATATAACAAAGCTTAGAAAAAAGAAAGACAAAAAAGTGATCATTAGCCCAAAAACAAACCTGCAACTATTTCAATTGTTGTTTTAGTCATACTTTCCATTAAACTCATCAAACCGTAAAATTTTCTGAAGTTACAATATTGTGAATAAAAATCAGGATATTCTTCTATCAATATTTGCTTCAAAGAATGTTGGAGTGCCACTTTTGCCAAATGACGGGTTGTCATATTGACTCTCTTATGATGTGCTCACATACCACGATTGGAGACTATGCAACATCGTCTTTAAATTGTCAATCAGATTTTCATACCGACTTCAAGACATACCTTCCTTTTGTAACACCTATTCATTTTCAGTGAATCGATCACCCTCCATAGCTTCCCTGCTACAACCATATCAATTAATTAATAAGAACCTATTTGAAGCACAAGATAAAACAATATTATAATGTTAAACAAGATGATCAGATAGTATATATTGTCTCTTGCACTATATACTAATAACTGTAAAAGATGGAAGATTTGTTTGTGTTTTAACTAAGTTAACTATTATATATCAAGCTCAACCCTATTACTCTAATCTTGATGCTTGACAACTGGTTTTGTTTCTCGTATGTACTTAGGTTGTCCGTCTGGAGTCTCACATGAGGGAAGGAGAGCGAATGTAAGTCAAGGATGCCCGCCGGCCAGCCGCAATAACCAGGTGGGATGGCATATTGTCGGCCGGCAAGTCATCCTTAACTCAAATCCACTCTCGATCTCCTTCACGCAAGACATGTGAACCAAAGAATTTGATCTTGGAACAACTCATTCAGATTTCTACACCATTAACCATAAGCATATTTATAGGCTAGGGATGGCCACTACGCTAGTGGAACTGCACATGTCATTTATTCCTGCATGCACTGCACTACTTGATAAGTTCCCAAAACCATTCCTTCATTTTTTATTTCTTTTCATGTGTTAAGATATTTTATATTATTCTCTCTTTATTGAGTTTTCTTGTAGGACTATCTTTTGTTAAATGAATCACTATTTATCCCCAAAAGTTTACGTGTGGGTCCAAACTTTTCCTTAATAAGTTAGGGAGGTCCAACACGCGAGATAATTAAAGTTCGTTTGTGTTTGCAATTTCAAAAATCGCGATTTAAAAATGTGATTTTTAAAAAACGCAATTAAGCGTTCGCCCTTTAAAATCACAGTTTAACATTTAAACTTGTGAGTTGTAAAAAACACACTTCATTGCCTACGATTTGAAGATGTGGCCCCCAAAAAAGCATTGTCTTTGTGGGTTTTGAAGCAAAACATGTGTATATAATTGGGTATCATTTTTCCAATTTGGCATGTGTATAACCTTAGCCTAAACAGAAGATAACTCCCCCACTCTCTTCCAAATTCCAATAATGCAAAAAAGGTTGTTGATTGATCAGAGAATAGAATATAAAGAGAGATATAGAGTACTAGCTATGGGTGCCTAATTAGTGGTCGATCACCGTCTGACGTGTTTTGTCAGCGTGAATTTGTTCCTAGAATTTTAAGGTTGAAATCACGAGCGACTAAAAAAGTCAATGGTTTTTAGTTAGCGGCCAAAATTGCTTGGAAAACTCAGCAAAAAAAGAAAAAAACACAAGACTGCTTTTATTGCATTATCAACAATTCTGCAGAAGCAGTCGCCGGCCGCCAAAGGTCCGTCGCGGTTTAGATGACTGATAGCGTTGTAAACTTTTGCCAAGGTTCCACCATTGTTGCTATATTTGTTAGACATGCATGGAGCAATGGTCGGCGGTCGGCTAACCGTAACCATATGTGACAATAGCAACGGTTTTCCATAACTGCTGCTATAAGTAATAACATAGTAATTTATCAAATCTTTTGTATGTTCGGAATAATATAACGAAGCATAGAAAAAAAAAAAAGATCATTCGCCCAAAGACAAACTTGCAATTTTTTCAATTGTTGTTTTAATGAAAATTTCGTACTTGCATTAAACTCATCAAAACGAAAGATTTTCTGAAGTTACAATATTATGAATAAAAATAGTGTATTCTTTTATTCAAATTTGCTTTGAAGATTGTTGGAAGCCGCCTTTGCCACATAATGAGTTGCTATATTTGCTTCTCTTATGACGTGCTTCATATATCGTGACTGAAGATTATGCACCATTGTTTTCAAATCGTCAATCAAATTTTCATACAGACTATGAGATTGACCTTCCGTTATGTGTAATTTCCAGTGCATCGATCATGTACCGTCCAAACTAATATTATGAATTTCCATATCTCTCCCAAATTTCACAGCCTTGCATGGAACAACCATTTCAATTGAGCAGGCATTTGGAGCACAAGATAAAACCATATAATGTTAAACAATATAAAGATAGTACATATATATGATCTTGCACTACATATATATATATATACTAATAACTGTAAGAGATCAAAGACCTCTTTTGTGTTTTAAGTGAATTAACTGTTGTGAATAATCTCAACCCTATTACTCTGACCTTGATGACGACATACAGGTTTTGATTCAACTTATTAATGGCTTTATTGGTTTGGGTTTTGGTTAGAAAGATGACACATGCGGCACACGGGAGGCGAGTTTCATTCAAATTGACTCGAAAAACTAATGCCTAACGGGGGTGCTAGTTGTTTAAACTTTAAAGGTGGAAGTCCTAAAGTGGTGATACTTTGAGAGAATTAAGCGTATTTTTTCCAAATATATATTTTTTATGGTTTAAGATTTGGAAAAGCTTATTCCATCCCTAACCCATCTAGTCACCCTGTTCCTATTCGTAAAGTACTACGGTAAGATTTGGTTAGACATATGTTCGATTTATCATTTCTAATTGATGGTTTCCACATGCATATATGTTTCAAACAAGAGATACTAATATCAAACTCTGATATTTGACCTACTTGTTAATAAAAGGGAACGTAAAGAATATAATTTTTTTTTTTTTGGTTGATTGGCAAATTTATTGTGATCTTTTATTAGTTATCTTTTCCTTAGGTATATATGGCTACAAGAATGAAAAGGAAATAATAACAATAAAAAAAAGTAATCTATCGTACTGCAACTCAAATTTGTCGGAGATAAGGGTTTGTCTAATAATATTGTCTTGTGAAGTTCATTTTACTCTCTAGNAAAACTCTTCCATTAGCGTAGCTAGTGGGCAAATCTAAGTTTGTTGACAAAATGGATTGCGATTCTTGATAAGTTTGTCTTGTACAGATTCCTTCATCGGTGTTGGAGAAAGAATATGTAGCATTATGTTCTTTTATCTTTCTTTACTTGTTAAAAGGTTGACCGTGAACTCAATAGCAAGATTCTTTCCTGTTTTTACTTGATGATTACGGCTAAGCAGGTATTTTGGTAGTAAGCACAACAAGTTAATGATTTTTTTTTTTTTGAGTGAGAATATAAACTAAATGATTAAATATATTTATTTTTATCATTTTAAGTTTTTAGGACAAATAATGATTTAACATGGTATCAGAGCCAAAGTTATATAAGCTTGAACCTTGACTTCGTCATTCGTTTTACATTTCAATTAAATATTTAACGCGTTGGGTCTCTTTTATTAAGATAAAGTTTAAACACACATAAGAGGGAGAATGTTAAATTATAGATTAAAGGGTCAAATTCATCAATTTTTATCTGCTTAAACTTTTAAGCAAATGGTAGTTTAACACTCTATACAAAGCCCTTCAGAAACATGAGAAATCTATACAAACTACAAAAAAAAGGGTTTTTGGACGGTTCAAAACCGTCTAGAACTAAGTGAAAAACCGTCCATAACGTGTTCTGGACGGTTTATTCTAGACAGAATCTGGCGTCGGGAAATATAGTTCTGGACAGTTTGCGTCAAATCGTCTAGAATTAATTCCCTACAGTTATTTTTATTTTTTATTATTTTTTATTTTCCAAAACTGTCTGGAATTAATTCTGGACGGTTTCAAAAAAAACCGTCCAAAATATAGTGACAATATTGAAAAAAACAACTGCCAACAAAACCTCCATTTTTTCCCAAAATCAAACTCCCCATTTTCTCGGCATAAAACTAGAAAATGAAGATAAGGAAAAAACTTCAATTTTCTCACATTTCCTCGGCAAACAAATAGAAAAGGAAAAAAAAAAAAAACAACAACATAAAAGCAAAACCCCAACTGTACACCCTAGTATTTTAATGGCAGTTTCAAGATTAGACAAAAAAAAAAAAAGTGGCAAAAAATTCGAATATTGTCAAACAAATTTATGTGTGCATATCAAAATTCTAAATCTACAAAGTTATCTATTAATAATCCTATTTCAAGAAGCTTCAAACACAACATAATGGAGAAAGACACAGAGAGAGAGAGAGGGGGAGAGAAATGAGATGCTTAACACGATGGAGGCGTGGAGGTGAGAGGAGGCGCAGGTGGAGAAGGAAGAACAGATCTGCGACCACGAGCCCGCTTTCGCTTCGTTCGTCGGAGTCTTGCTTTGGGTACATAATTATCACAATAACACTTGCCCTTAATCGGTGATTATGGCTAGTTACAGCATTTTGTCCTATAAACTTTAGCTTCCTCCGAAAATAAGTTCAAATTTCTTTATATACATTTCTTTGGTCGGTTTTATAGTTCAATTCATAAATTAAGGAAAGATAATATTGGGCGAGGATGTATACATAAGAGCATTTTTAATGAGCTGTCTAAATATAACGTTTCCCTAAATTTTTAACAAAACACAACAAAAAAAAAAACCCCATTTAATATGCTCTTTATCCAAAATTATATATAATATTTGTCAAATTTTATCTTTAAATTTAAAGAGCCAAAATCCAAATGTTAAACTTTTTTTAATATTACTTTTTAGGTTTGGCCCTACAAACTTGTTTCTCTCTACTTTATTTCTTTCTCATCGTAATTAATGTTACAAATAAAAAATAATATTTATTTAAAGTAGACAAACATTTAGAGAGTTTATTATTTAGTGGTTTAAAAAGTGGCTCTCTAAATCTTTTAAAGTTCAATGTTAAAAAACTTTAGAGAGCTTACTAGATATGCTCTAAATCATAAGTTACCCTCCAATTCTACGTTATCCAATAAATTTCAAAATAATTAAAAAGCCTATGGTGCCCAAAATTATTAGCTAAGTTCATTCTAGGTCATGTTAGGCCCATAATCATATTAGAATCCTTGAAAATGTTAAAAGTTCACAATATTGCATCTAACATTTTTTCTTTGTCCCCCAATATATGTTAATTGTTTTGCTGTATATCCATAGAAACGCTAAAATTTGGTGGCTCTAGCTTACAAAATGCGCGCTTAAAGTAAGCAGAGGTCAACCCTATAATTCAATTGAGCTAGTCTCGTGTGGATTTAAACTTATGCTTAAGGGAGCCGAATACGCATAATATTTAAGAAAAAATATAAAATCAGTCTTTATGATTTATCTGATTTATAATTAGTTCATTATGGTATTAAAATAAACTCAAAGATCCCTAAGGTATGCCAATTTTTTTTTTTCTTTCCATACAGTTAAATTCTATTCACTGACTTAACAGATTTCGTTAGTGCGACATGTCAAATCTAATAAAATTGTGACTCGTATCCTATTTAAGTCAGAGTCACACTAACGAAACCTGTTAAGTCAGTAAACGAAATTTGACTTTAGGGAGTAAATTATTTTGTTGGCATATATACTTCAGGAACATTTGAATTCATTTTTATACGGCAATGAGTTAATTGCAAATCAGGTAAATTAGATGGACTAATTTTGTATTTTTTTCTTTCATTTAATTGAAATGAAAACTGAATTAATGACGGAGACATAAGTCAAACTTAAATTTTTTATTCTGACACCATGTTAAATTTTCACTTATTCAACAAACTTAAGTTGATAAAAAAATAAAAATTTAGTCATTTGAAATTATATTCTAATCGAGAATTTATTTCTCTTTGTCGTTGCTTCGTTTTGGGGGATTCCTAGCTAAGAGTTATGGGCAATAGCCGCAATACAAGAGGTTAGGATATTGTCTTCTGGTATCGTATATATTTGTCGTTACTTCCTTTTGGGTCTTTGTTTAATTTTGATGCTAAATCCCTATTGCTTCGCTGGCATATTCATGATGTGAACGTTGTTAAAGTAGTAATTCTACAAACATTTCTATCCTACGTTGGGAATATTAATATAACAAAGCTTAGTAAAAAGAAAGACAAAAAAGTCATCATTAGCACAAAAACAAACCTGCAACTATTTCAATTGTTGTTTTAGTTATACTTTCCATTAAACTCATTAAACCGTAAAATTTTCTGAAGTTACAATATTGTGAATAAAAATCAGGGTATTCTTCTATCAATATTTGCTTCAAAGATTGTTGGAGTGCCACTTTTGCCAAATGACGGGTTGTCATATTGACTCTCTTATGATGTGCTCACATACCACGATTGGAGACTATGCAACATCGTCTTTAAATTGTCAATCAGATTTTCATACCGACTTCAAGACATACCTTCCTTTTGTAACGCCTGTTCATTTTCAGTGAATCGATCACCCTCCACAGCTTCCCTGCAGCAACCATATCAATTAATTAGTAAGAACCTATTTGGAGCACAAGATAAAACAATATTATAATGTTAAACAAGATAATCAGATAGTATATATTATCTCTTGCACTATATACTAATAACAGTAAAAGATGGAAGATCTGTTTGTGTTTTAACTAAGTTAACTATTATATATCAAGCTCAACCCTATTACTCTGATCTTGATGCTTGACAACAGGTTTTGTTTCTCGTATGTACTTAGGTTGTCCATCTGGAGTCTCCCATGAGGGAAGGAGAGCGAATGTAAGTCAAGGATGCCTGCCGGCCAGCCGCAATACCCAGGAGGGATGGCATATTGTCGGCCGACAAGTCATCCTTAACTCAAATCCACTCTCGATCTCCTTCACGCAAGACACATGAACCAAAGAATTTGATCGTGGAACGACTCATTCAGATTTCTACACCATTAACCATAAGCATATTTATAGCCTAGGGATGGTCACTGCGCTAGTGGAACTACACATGTCATTTATTCCTGCATGCACTACACTACTTGCTAAGTTCCCAAAACCATTCCTTCATTTTTTATTTCTTTTCATGTGTTAAGATATTTTATATTATTCTCTCTTTATTGAGTTTTCTTGTAGGACTATCATTTGTTAAATGAATAACTATTTATCCCCAAAAGTTTACGTGTGGGTCCAAACTTTTCCTTCATAAGCTAGGGAGGTCCAACACGCGAGATAGTTAAAGTTCGTTTGTGTTTGCAATTTCAAAAATCGCGATTTAAAAATTTGATTTTTAAAATACGCAATTAAGCGTTCGCTCTTTAAAATCACAGTTTAACATTTAAAATTGTGAGTTTTAAAAAACACACTTCATTGTCTACGATTTGAAGATGTGGCCCCCAAAAAAGCATTGTCTTTGTGGGTTTTGAAGCAAAACATGTGTATATAATTGGGTATCATTTTTCCAATTTGGCATGTGTATAACCTTAGCCTAAACAGAAGATAACTCCCCCACTCTCTTCCAAATTCCAATAATGCAAAAAAGGTTGTTGATTGATCAGAGAATAGAATATAAAGAGAGACATAGAGTACTAGCTATGGGTGCCTAATTAGTGGTCGATCGCCGTCTGACGTGATTTGTCAGCGTGAATTTGTTCCTAGAATTTTAAGGTTGAAATCACGAGCGACTACAAAAGTCAATGGTTTTTAGTTAGCAGCCAAAATTGCTTGTAAAACTCAGCAAAAATAGAAAAAAACACAAGACTGCTTTTATTGCATTATCAACAATTCTGCAGAAGCAGTCGCCGGCCGCCACAGGTCCGTCGCGGTTTAGATGACTGATAGCGTTGTAAACTTTTGGCAAGGTTCCACCATTGTTGCTATATTTGTTAGACATGCATGGAGCAACGGTCGGCGGTCGGCTGACCGTAACCATATGTGACAATAGCAACGGTTTTCCATAACTGCTGCTATAAGTAATAACATAGTAATTAATCAAATCTTTTGTACGTTCGGAATATTATAACGAAGCATAGAAAAAAAAAAAAATGATCATTCGCCCAAAGACAAACTTGCAATTTTTTCAATTCTTGTTTTAATGAAAATTTCGTACTTGCATTAAACTCATCAAACCGAAAGATTTTCTGAAGTTACAATATTATGAATAAAAATAGTGTATTCTTTTATTCAAATTTGCTTTGAGGATTGTTGGAAGCCGCCTTTGCCAAATAATGAGTTGCTATATTTGCTTCTCTTATGACGTGCTTCATATATCGTGACTGAAGATTATGCACCCTTGTTTTCAAATCGTCAATCACATTTTCATACAGACTATGAGATTGACCTTCCGTTATGTGTAATTTCCAGTGCATCGATCATGTACCGTCCAAACTAATATTCTGAATTTCCATATCTCTCCCAAATTTCACAGCCTTGCATGGAACAACCATTTCAATTGAGCAGGCATTTGGAGCACAAGTTAAAACCATATAATGTTAAACAAGATAAAGATAGTACATATATATGATCTTGCACTACATATATATATATATACTAATAACTGTAAGAGATCAAAGGCCTCTTTTGTGTTTTAAGTGAATTAACTGTTGTGAATAATCTCAACCCTATTTCTCTGACCTTGATGACGACATACAGGTTTTGATTCAACTTATTAATGGCTTTATCGTTTTGGGTTTTGGTTAAAAAGATGACACATGCGGCACACGTGAGGCGAGTTTCATTCAAATTGACTTGAAAAACTAATGCCTAACAGGGGTGCTACTTTTTTAAACGTTAAAGGTGGAAGTCCAAAAGTGGTGATACTTTGAGAGAATTAAGCGTATTTTTTCCAAATATATATTTTTTATGGTTTAAGATTTGGAAAAGCTTATTCCATCCCTAACCCATCTAGTCACCCTGTCCCTATTCGTAAAGTACTACGGTGAGATTTGGTTAGACATATATTCGATTTATCATTTCTAATTGATGGTTTCCACATGCATGTATGTTTCAAACAAGAGATACTAATATCAAACTCTGATATTTTACCTACTTGTTAATAAAAGGGAACGTAAAGAATATAGTTTTTTTTTTTTTTTTTTTTGGTTGATTGGCAAATTTATTGTGATCTTTTATTAGTTATCTTTTCCTTAGGTATATATGGCTACAAGAATTAAAAGGAAATAATAACAATAAAAAAAAGTAATCTATCGTACTGCAACTCAAATTTGTTGGAGATAGGGGTTTGTCTAATAATATTGTGTTGTGAAGTTCATTTTACTCTCTAAAAAACTCTTCCATTAGCGTAGCTAGTGGGCAAATCTAAGTTTGTTGACCAAATGGATTGCGATTCTTGATAAGTTTGTCTTGTACAGATTCCTTCATCGGTGTTGGAGAAAGATTATGTAGCATTATGTTCTTTTATCTTTCTTTACATGTTAAAAGGTTGACCGTGAACTCAATAGCAAGATTCTTTCCTGTTTTTACTTGATGATTATGGCTATGCAGGTATTTTGGTAGTAAGCACAACAAGTTAATGATTTTTTTTTTTAAAGTGAGAATATAAATTAAATGATTAAATTCATTTATTTTTATCATTTTAAGTTTTTAAGACAAATAATGATTTAACATGATATCAGAGCAGAAGTTATATAAGCTTGAACCCTGACTTCATCATTCATTTTACATTTCAATTAAATATTTAATGCGTTGGGTCTCTTTTATTAAGATGAAGTTTAAACACACACGAGAGGGAGAATGGTAAATTATAGATTAAAGGGTCAAATTCATCAATTTTTATTTGCTTAAACTTTTAAGCAAATGGTAGTTTAACACTATACAAAGCCCTTCAGAAACATGAAGAGAAATCTATACAAACTAACAAAAAAAAAAAAAAAAGGGTTTTTGGGCGATTCAAAACCGTCCAGAACTAAGTGAAAAATCGTTCAAAACATGTTCTGGACGGTTTATTCTAGAC
>FXXK01002352.1:0-18500 GCA_900184695.1 Betula pendula | reverse complement strand
GGGTTTTTGGGCGATTCAAAACCGTCCAGAACTAAGTGAAAAATCGTTCAAAACATGTTCTGGACGGTTTATTCTAGACAGAATCTGGCGTTGGGAAATATAATTCTGGACGGTTTGGCTCAAATCGTCTGGAATTAATTCCCTACATTTTTTTTCAAAACTGTTTGGAATTAATTTTGAACATTTTTTTTTAAAAAAAATAATAAAAAATTAAAAAATAATAAAAAAAATAATAAAAAAAAATCCGTCCGGAATAAATTCTGGACGGTTTGAAAAAAAACCGTCCAGAATATAGTGACAATATTGAAAAAAACAACTACCAACAAAACCTCCATTTTTCCCCATTTTCTCGGCAAACAAACATAAAAGGAAGAAAAAACAACAAGGAAGAAAAGAAAATCGAACCCCCCATTTTCTCGGCAAACAAATAGAAAATGAATATAAGAAAAAAACTTCAATTTTCTCACATTTTCTTGGCAAACAAATAGAAAAGGGAAAAAAAGAAAAAAAAAAAAAAACAACATAAAAGCAAAACCCCAACTGTAACCCCCCAATATGGAGGTGAGAGGAGGCGCAGGTGGAGAAGGAAGAAGAGATCTGCGACCACGAGCCCGCTTTCGCTTCGTTCGTCGGAGTCCTGCTTCGTGTACATAATTATCACAATAACACTTGCCCTTAATCGGTGATTATGGCTAGTTACAGCATTTTGTCCTATAAACTTTAGCTTCCTCCGAAAATAAGTTCAAATTTCTTTATATACATTTCTTTGGTCGGTTTTATAGTTCAATTCATAAATTAAGGAAAGAAAATATTGGGCGAGGATGTATACATAAGAACATTTTTAATGAGCTGTCTAAATATACATTTCCCTAAATTTTTAACAAAACAAAAAAAAAAAACCCATTTAATATGCTTTTTATCCAAAATTATATATAATATTTGTCAAATTTCATCTTTAAAATTGAAGAGCCAAAATCCAAATGTTAAACTTTTTTTAATATTACTTTTTAGGTTTGGCCCTACAAACTTGTTTCTCTCTACTTTATTTCTTTCTCATCGTAATTAATGTTACAAATAAAAAATAATATTTATTTAAAGTAGACAAACATTTAGAGAGTTTATTATTTAGTGGTTTAAAAAGTGGCTCTCTAAATCTTTTCAAGTTAAATGTTAAAAAACTTTAGAGAGCTTACTAGATATGCTCTAAATCATAAGTTACCCTCCAATTCTACGTTATCCAATAAATTTCAAAATAATTAAAAAGCCTCTGGTGCCCAAAATTATTAGCTAGGTTCATTCTAACTCATGTTAGGCCCATAATCATATTAGAATCCTTGAAAATATTGAAAGTTCACAATATTCCATCTAACATTTTTTCTTTGTCCACCAATATATGTTAATTGTTTTGCTGTATATCCATAGAAACGCTAAAATTTGGTGGCTCTAGCTTACAAAATGCGCGCTTAAAGTAAGCAGAGGTCAACCCTAAAATTCAATTGAGCTAGTCTCATGTGGATTTAAATTTATGCTTAAGGGAAGCCGAATACGCATAATATTTAAGAAAAAATAAAATCAGTCCTTATGATTATCTGATTTATAATTAGTTCATTATGGTATTAAAATAAACTCAAAGATCCCTAAGGTATGCCAATTTTTTTTTTTTCTTTCCATATAGTTAAATTCTGTTCACTGACTTAACAGATTTCGTTATTGCGACATGTCAAATCTAATAAAATTGTGACTCGTATCCTATTTAAGTCAGAGTCACACTAACGAAACCTGTTAAGTCAGTAAACGAAATTTGACTTTAGCGAGTAAATTATTTTGTTGGCATATATACTTCAGGAACATTTGAGTTCATTTTGATACTGCAATGAGTTAATTGCAAATCAGGTAAATTACATGGACTAATTTTGCATTTTTTTCTATCATTTCATTGAAATGAGAAGTGAATTAATGATGGAGACATAAGTCGAACTTAAATTTTTTATTCTGACACTATGTTAAATTTTCACTTATTCAACAAAGTTAAGCCGATAAAAAAATAAAAATTTAGTCATTTGAATTTATATTCTAACCGAGAATCTAATTCTCTTTGTCGCTGCTCCTTTTTGGGGGATTCCTAGCTAAGGGTTATGGGCAATAGCCGCAATACAAGAGGTTAGGATATTGTCTTCTGGTATCGTATATATTTGTCGTTACTTCCTTTTTGGGTCTTTGTTTAATTTTTGATGCTAAATTCCTATTGCTTCGCTGGCATATTCATGATGTGCACATTGTTAAAGTAGTAATTCTGCAAACATTTCTATCCTGCGTTGGGAATATTAATATAACAAAGCTTAGAAAAAAGAAAGACAAAGAAGTGATCATTAGCCCAAAAACAAACCTGCAACTATTTCAATTGTTGTTTTAGTCATACTTTCCATTAAACTCAACGAACCGTAAAATTTCTGAAGTTACAATATTGTGAAAAAAAATCAGGGTATTCTTCTATCAATATTTGCTTCAAAGAATATTGGAGTGCCACTTTCGCCAGATGACGGGTTGTCATAATGACTCTCTTACGATGTGCTCACATACCACGATTGGAGACTATGCAACATCGTCTTTAAATGGACAATCGGATTTTCATACCGACTTCAAGATACACCTTCCTTTTGAAACGCCTGTTTTTTTTTCAGTGAATCGATCACCCTCCACAGCTTCCCTGCAACAACCATATCAATTAATTATTAAGAACCTATTTGGAGCACAAGATAAAACAATATTATAATGTTAAACAAGATGATCAGATAGTATATATTATCTCTTGCACTATATACTAATAACTGTAAGAGACGGAAGATCTGTTTGTGTTTTAACTAAGTTAACTATTATATATCAAGCTCAACCCTATTACTCTGATCATGATGCTTGACAACAGGTTTTGTTTCTCGTATGTACTTAGTTTGTCCATCTGGTGTCTCACATCAGGGAAGGAGAGCGAATGTAAGTCAAGGATGCCCGCCGGCCAGCCGCAATACCCAGGAGGGATGGCATATTAAAGGCCGGCATCTCATCCTTGACTCAAATCCACTCTCGATCTCCTTCACGCAAGACACATGAACCAAAGAATTTGATCGTAGAACGACTCATTCAGATTTCTACACCATTAACCATAAGCATATTTATAGGCTAGGGATGGTCACTGCGCTAGTGGAACTGCAAATGTCATTTATTCCTGCATGCATTGCACTACTTGATAAGTTCCCAAAACCATTCCTTCATTTTTTATTTCTTTTCATGTGTTAAGATATTTTATATTATTCTCTCTTTATTGAGTTTTCTTGTAGGACTATCATTTGTTAAATGAATCACTATTTATCCCCAAAAGTTTACGTGTGGGTCCAAACTTTTCCTTAATAAGCTAGGGAGGTCCAACACGCGAGATAGTTAAAGTTCGTTTGTGTTTGCAATTTCAAAAATCGCGATTTAAAAATGTGATTTTTTAAAAAACACAATTAAGCATTCGCCCTTTAAAATCACAGTTTAACATTTAAAATTGTGAGTTTTAAAAAACACACTTCATTGCCTACGATTTGAAGATGTGGCCCCCAGAAAAGCATTGTCTTTGTGGGTTTTGAAGCAAAACATGTGTATATAATTGGGTATCATTTTTCCAATTTGGCATGTGTATAACCTTAGCCTAAACAGAAGATAACTCCCCCACTCTCTTCCAAATTCCAATAATGCAAAAAAGGTTGTTGATTAATCAGAGAATAGAATATAAAGAGAGATATAGAGTACTAGCTATGGGTGCCTAATTAGTGGTCGATCGCCGTCTGACGTGTTTTGTCAGTGTGAATTTGTTCCTAGAATTTTAATGTTGAAATCACGAGCGACTACAAAAGTCAATGGTTTTTAGTTAGCGGCCAAAATTGCTTGGAAAACTCAGCAAAAAAAGAAAAAAATCACAAGACTGCTTTTATTGCATTATCAACAATTCTGCAGAAGCAGTCGTCGGCCGCCACAGGTCCGTCGCGGTTTAGATCACTGATAGCGTTGTAAAGTTTTGGCAAGGTTCCACCATTGTTGCTATATTTGTTAGACATGCATGTAGCAACGGTCGGCTGACCGTAACCATATGTGACAATAGCAACGGTTTTCCATAACTGCTGCTATAAGTAATAACATAGTAATTAATCAAATCTTTTGTACGTTCGGAATAATATAACGAAGCATAGAAAAAAAAAAAAAAAAAAAAAGATCATTTGCCCAAAGACAAACTTGCAATTTTTTCAATTCTTGTTTTAGTAAAAATTTCGTACTTGCATTAAACTCATCAAACCGAAAGATTTTCTGAAGTTACAATATTATGAATAAAAATAGTGTATTCTTTTATTCAAATTTGCTTTGAAGATTGTTGGAAGCCGCCTTTGCCAAATAATGAGTTGCTATATTTGCTTCTCATATGACGTGCTTCATATATCGTTATTGAAGATTATGCACCATTGTTTTAAAATCGACAATCAAATTTTCATACAGACTATGAGATTGACCTTCCGTTATGTGTAATTTCCAGTGCATCGATCATGTACCGTCCAAACTAATATTCTGAATTTCCATATCTCTCCCAAATTTCACAGCCTTGCATGGAACAACCATTTCAATTGAGCAGGCATTTGGAGCACAAGATAAAACAATATAATGTTAAACAAGATAAGATAGTACATATATATGATCTTGCACTACATATATATATATATATATATATATACTAATAACTGTAAGAGATCAAAGACCTCTTTTGTGTTTTAAGTGAATTAATTGTTGTGAATAATCTCAACCCTATTACTCTGACCTTGATGATGACATACAGGTTTTGATTCAACTTATTAATGGCTTTATCGTTTTGGGTTTTGGTTAAAAAGATGACACATGCGGCACATGTGAGGCGAGCTTCATTCAAATTGACTCGAAAAACTAATGCCTAACGGGGGTGCTACTTTCTTAAACTTTAAAGGTTGAAATCCTAAAGTGGTGATACTTTGAGAGAATTAAGCGTATTTTTTCCAAATATATATTTTTTATGGTTTATGATTTGGAAAATCTTATTCCATCCCTAACCCATTTAGTCACCCTGTTCCTATTCGTAAAGTACTACGGTAAGATTTGGTTAGACATATATTCGATTTATCATTTCTAATTGATGGTTTCCACATGCATGGATGTTTCAAACAAGAGATACTAATATCAAACTCTGATATTTTACCTACTTGTTAATAAAAGGGAACGTAAAGAATATAGTTTTTTTTTTTGGTTGATTGGCAAATTTATTGTGATCTTTTATTAGTTATCTTTTCCTTAGGTATATATGGCTACAAGAATGAAAAGGAAATAATAACAATAAAAAAAGTAATCTGTCGTACTGCAACTCAAATTTGTTGGAGATATGGGTTTGACTAATCATATTGTCTTGTGAAGTTCATTTTACTCTCTAGAAAACTCTTCCATTAGCGTAGCTAGTGGGCAAATCTAAGTTTGTTGACAAAATGGATTGCGATTCTTGATAAGTTTGTCTTGTACAGATTCCTTCATCGGTGTTGGAGAAAGAATATGTAGCATTATGTTCTTTTATCTTTCTTTACATGTTAAAAGGTTGACCGTGAACTCAATAGCAAGATTCTTTCCTGTTTTTACTTGATGATTACGGCTAATAAGGTATTTTGGTAGTAAGCACAACAAGTTAATGTTTTTTTTTTTTGAGTGAGAATATAAATTAAATGATTAAATATTTTTTTTTTTTATCATTTTAAGTTTTTCGGACAAATAATGATTTAACATGGTATCAGAGCCGAAGTTATATAAGCTTGAACCTTGACTTTGTCATTCATTTTACATTTCAATTAAATATTTAATGCGTTGGGTCTCTTTTATTAAGATGAAGTTTAAACACACACGAGAGGGAGAATGTTAAATTATAGATTAAAGGGACAAATTCATCAATTTTTCTCTGCTTAAACTTTTAAGCAAATGGTAGTTTAACACTCTATACAAAGCCCTTCAGAAACATGAAGAGAAATCTATACAGACTACAAAAAAAAGGTTTTTTGGACGGTTCAAAACCGTCTAGAACTAAGTGAAAAACCGTCCATAACGTGTTCTGAACGGTTTATTCTAGACAGAATCTGGCGTCGGGAAATATAATTCTGGACGGTTTGGGTCAAATCGTCTCGAATTAATTCCCTACAGTTTTTTTTCAAAACTGTCTGGAATTAATTATAGACGGTTTCAAAAAAACCATCCAGAATATAGTGACAATATTGAAAAAAACAACTGCCAACAAAACCTCCATTTTTCCCCAAAATCAAACCCCTCATTTTCTCGGCATACAAATAGAAAATGAAAATAAGGAAAAAACTTCAATTTTCTCACATTTTCTCGGCAAACAAATAGAAAAGGAAAAAAAAAAAAAAACAACAACATAAAAGCAAAACCCCAACTGTACCCCCTAGTATTTTAATGGCAGTTTCAAGATTAGACAAAAAAAAAGCGGCAAAAAATTCGCATATTTTCAAACAAATTTATGTCTGCATATCAAAATTCCAAATCTACAAAGTTATCTATTAATAATCTTATTTCAAGAAGCTTCAAACACAACATAATGGAGAAAGACACACAAAGATAGAGGGGGAGAGAAATGAGATGCGTAACGCGATGGAGGCGTGGAGGTGAGAGGAGGCGGAGGTGGAGAAGGAAGAAGAGATCTGTGACCACGAGCCCGCTTTCGCTTCGTTCGTCAGAGTCTTGCTTTGTGTACATAATTATAACAACAACACTTGCCATTAATTGGTGATTATGGCTAGTTACAGCATTTTGTCCTATATACTTTAGCTTCCTCTGAAAATAAGTTCAAATTTCTTTATATACATTTCTTTGGCCGGTTTTATAGTTCAATTCATAAATTAAGGAAAGAAAATATTGGGTGAGGATGTATACATAAGAGCATTTTTAATCAGCTGTCTAAATATAACGTTTCCCTAAATTTTTAACAAAACACAAAAAAAAAAAAACCCCATTTAATGTGCTCTTTATCCAAAATTATATATAATATTTGTCAAATTTCATCTTTAAATTTAAAGAGCCAAAATCCAAATGTTAAACTTTTTTTAATATTACTTTTTAGGTTTGGCCCTACAAACTTGTTTCTCTCTACTTTATTTCTTTCTCATGGTAATTAATGTTATAAATAAAAAATAATATTTATTTAAAGTAGACAAACATTTAGAGAGTTTATTATTTAGTGGTTTAAAAAGTGGCTCTCTAAATCTTTTAAAGTTAAATGTTAAAAAACTTTAGAGTGCTTACTAGATATGCTCTAAATCATAAGTTACCCTCCAATTCTACGTTATCCAATAAATTTCAAATTAATTAAAAAGCCTCTGGTGCCCAAAATTATTAGCTAGGTTCATTCTAGGTCATGTTAGGCCCATAATCATATTAGAATCATTGAAAATGTTGAAAGTTCACAATATTCCATCTAACATTTTTTCTTTGTCCCCCAATATATGTTAATTGTTTTGCTGTATATCCATAGAAACGCTAAAATTTGATGGCTCTAGCTTACAAAATGCGCGCTTAAAGTAAGCAAACGTCAACCCTAAAATTCAATTGAGCTAGTCACGTGTGGATTTAAATTTATGCTTAAGGGAGCCGAATACGCATAATATTTAAGAAAAAATATAAATTCAGTCCTTATGATTTATCTGATTTATAATTAATTCATTATGGTATTAAAATAAACTCAAAGATCCCTAAGGTATGCCAATTTTTTTTTTTTCTTTCCATACAGTTAAATTCTGTTCACTGACTAAACAGATTTCGTTAGTGCGACATGTCAAATCTAATAAAATTGTGACTCGTATCTTATTTAAGTCAGAGTCACACTAACGAAACCTGTTAAGTCAGTAAATGAAATTTGACTTTAGGGAGTAAATTCTTTTGTTCATATATAGTTCAGGAACATTTGAATTCATTTTGATACTGCAATGAGTTAATTGCAAATCAGGTAAATTACATAGACTAATTTTGCATTTTTTCTATCATTTAATTGAAATGATAAGTGAATTAATGATGGAGACATAAGTGGAACTTAAATTTTTTATTCTGACACCATGTTAAATTTTCACTTATTCAACAAACTTAAGTGATAAATGCTGAATGTTACACATTCAAGCGCCTTAATTCACATATGTTAATCTCTTAGTTTCATTATAATATGATGTTTTGTGTTGTTTTTGTGTTTTTCCCTTATTTTGTAGGTTTTGGAAGAAAAGAAATCAATTCCATCAACTCGAGCTCAAAACACATGAACTGTGCAAAGTTGCTGAAAATCTGACCTTTGTGCACTATTTTGGCCATAACTCTTAGCTCAAAACTCGGATTGAGGCACGGTCAAGTGCGTTGGAAAGAGGACTCATAGAGGAACAAATCATCAAGCAAGAATTTTTTCATCCAAGGTGCGCTCGAGTGCCCAAAATGACGCTCGAGCGCCATGGCGCGCTGGCGCGCTGGAAACGAGCGTCATGTCGCCTGACGCTCGAGCGCCCAAAACTGACGCTCGAGCGTCGTCGTGCGCTGGGAACCTCCGAAGTCGGCAGAACTGATATGGAAAGAGGGTAATCCGACCCCAACTCAATCCTGGACTTCCTAGGGTGACGAAAGTTGAGTAGGGTTGTCCCTAAACTCTATAAATACTCCCCTAAGTCCTCCAAAACAAATACACAAGCTTGAGGAGAAGAATCAAAAGCTTAAAGAAGGGGTTTTTCTTAGTTCTTTCTTTCTTTTAGTTTTTCTTTGTTATTTTCTTATGGGGATGATTTTCATCCAAATTATGTGTAGCTAATACTTTGTTAAGGGCTCGATTGAACCCTAATCATGTCTCTTTAAGGTTTCAATTTGTCTTCCTTCAATTCATGTTTTGATGCTTAATTATTTATCTCGGGTTTTTGTCTCGTTCTTCATATGGGTTATGTATAGTTTGATCATCTTATGCATATAACATGTGTAGAGTGTTATCTAGGTCAATTTGATGACCGAGTCCTGGGCCTAGTAGAGTAACAAAGAATACAATTGCGGATTCTTGGGGTAATCAACATGAAAGACCGGAATATACACCATGTTCTAGTTTAGTGTGTTTGTCGATCTCCATAGATTTATGCTTTCTTGAGGAACAACTTAGTATACACCCAATCGCAAATCCCTCAGAAAGAAAAAGTTGAGTATACACCCATGCCTAATCTCGTTGTTTAGGGGATCAATAGCTTTTGGAGTATACACCCATGCCCTTCAGGCTGGTCAAAAACATTGAGTATCTTGACATGAATGTAGAGTTGTGCATATTGTTTACTTTATTTGAGTATGATTAGCGGTGGATATCGAAGCCCTAGCCTTTTATCTTATTATTTCAATTCAATCTTTAATATCGTTCTATTCAACAATATCTTTTTAGGAATTGCTTTTTAAACATAGTTTACCAATCCTCGTGGTAATGATCTCGTATTTGCCGTCTATACTATTGTTTTGATCTTGTGCACTTGCGAGTAAAACGTGCATTTATTCGCCTATTTATTTAGGTGGATATTTGTACAACATTAAGCTGATAAAAAAATAAAAATTTAGACATTTGAATTTATATTCTAACCGAGAATCTAATTCTCTTTGTCGTTGCTTCGTTTTGGTGGATTCCTAACTAAGTGTTCTGGGCAATAGCCGCAATACAAGAGGTTAGGATATTGTCTTCTGGTATCGTATATATTTGTCGTTACTTCGTTTTGGGTCTTTGTTTAATTTTGATGCTAAATTCCTATTTCTTCGCTTGCATATTCATGATGTGCACGTTGTTAACGTAGTAATTCTGCAAACATATCTATCCTACGTTGGGAATATTAATATGACAAAGCTTAGAAAAAAAATAAGACAAAGAAGTGATCATTAGCCCAAAAACAAACCTGCAACTATTTCAATTGTTGTTTTAGTCATACTTTCCATTAAACTCATCAAACTGTAAAATTTTCTGAAGTTACAATGTTGTGAATAAAAATTAGGGTATTCTTCTATCAATATTTGCTTCAAAGAATGTTGGAGTGCCACTTTCGCCAAATGACGGGTTGTCATATTGACTCTCTTATGATGTGCTCACATACCACGATTGGAGACTATGCAACATCGTCTTTAAATTGTCAATCAGATTTTCATATCGACTTCAAGACAGACCTTCCTTTTGTAACGCCTGTTTATTTTCAGTGAATTGATCACCCTCCATAGCTTCCCTGCAACAACCATATCAATTAATTAATAAGCAACTATTTGGAGCACAAGATTAAACAATATTATAATGTTAAACAAAATGATCAGATAGTATATATTATCTCTTGCACTATATACTAATAACTGTAAGAGATGGAAGATCTGTTTGTGTTTTAACTAAGTTAACTATTATATATCAAGCTCAACCCTACTACTCTGATCTTGATGCTTGACAACAGGTTTTGTTTCTCGTATGTACTTAGGTTGTCCATCTGGAGTCTCACATGAGGGAAGGAGAGTGAATGTAAGTCAAGGATGCCCGCCGGCCAGCCACAATACCCAGGAGGGATGGCATATTGGCGGCCAACAAGTCATCCTTGACTCAAATCCACTCTCAATCTACTTCACGCAAGACACATGAACCAAAGAATTTGATCGTGGAACGACTCATTTTGATTTCTACATCATTAACCATAAGCATATTTATAGGCTAGGGATGGTCACTGCGCTAGTGGGACTGCACATGTCATTTATTCCTGCATGCATTGCACTACTTAATAAGTTCCCAAAACCATTCCTTCATTTTTTATTTCTTTTCATGTGTTAAGATATTTTATATTATTCTCTCTTTATTGAGTTATTTTGTAGGACTATCATTTGTTAAATGAATCACTATTTATCCACAAAAGTTTACGTATGGGTCCAAACTCTTCCTTAATAAGCTAAGGAGGTCCAACACGCTAGATAATTAAAGTTTGTTTGTGTTTGTAATTTAAAAAATCGCGAGTTAAAAATGTGATTTTTAAATGACGCAATTAAGCGTTCGCCCTTTAAAAACACAGTTTAAAATTTAAAATTGTGAGTTTTAAAAAACACACTTCATTGCCTACGATTTGAAGATGTGGCCCCCAAAAAAGGATTGTCTTTGTGGATTTTGAAGCAAAACATGTGTATATAATTGGGTATCATTTTTCCAATTTGGCATGTGTATAACCTTAGCCTAAACAGAAGATAACTCCCGGCCCCACTCTCTTCCAAATTCGAATAATGCAAAAAAGGTTGCTGATTGATAAGAGAATAGAATATAAAGAGAGATATAGAGTACTAGCTATGGGTGCCTAATTAGTGGTCGATCTCCGTCTGACGTGTTTTGTTAGCGTGAATTTGTTCCTAGAATTTTAAGGTTGAAATCACGAGCGAATACAAAAGTGAATGGTTTTAGTTAGCGGCCAAAATTGCTTGTAAAACTCAGCAAAAAAAGAAAAAACACAAGACATTTTTATTGCATTATCAACAATTCTGCAGAAGCAGTCACCGGCCGCCACAGGTCCGTCGCGGTTTAGATGACTGATAGCGTTGTAAACTTTTGGCAAGGTTCTACCATTGTTGCTATATTTGTTAGGCATGCATGGAGCAACGGTCGGCGGTCGGCTGACCGTAACCATATGTGACAATAGCAACGGTTTTCCATAACTGCTGCTATAAGTAATAACATAGTAATTAATCAAATCTTTTGTATGTTCGAAATAATATAACGAAGCATAGAAAAAAAAAAAAAAAGATCATTTGCCCAAAGACAAACTTGCAATTTTTTCAATTGTCGTTTTAGTGAAAATTTCGTACTTGCATTAAACTCATCAAACCGAAAGATTTTCTGAAGTTACAATATTATGAATAAAAATAGTGTATTCTTTTATTCAAATTTGCTCTGAAGATTGTTGGAAGCCACCTTTGCCAAATGATGAGTTGCTATATTTGCTTCTCTTATGACGTGCTTCTTATATCATGATTGAAGATTATGCACCATTGTTTTCAAATCGTCAATCAAATTTTCATACAGACTATGAGATTGACCTTCCGTTATGCGTAATTTCCAGTGCATCGATCATGTACCCTCCAAACTAATATTCTGAATTCCCATATCTCTTCCAAATTTCACAGCCTTGCATGGAACAACCATTTTAAGCAGCTATTTGGAGCACAAGATAAAACAATATAATGTTAAACAAGATAAAGATAGTACATATATATGATCTTGCACTACATATATATATATATATATATATATACTAATAACTGTAAGAGATCAAAGATCTCTTTTGTGTTTTAAGTGAATTAACTGTAGTGAATAATCTCAACCCTATTACTCTGACCTTGATGACGACATACAGGTTTTGATTCAACTTATTAATGGCTTCATTCAATTTGACTCGAAAAACTGACACCTAACGGGGGTACTACTTTTTTAAACATTAAAAATGCAAGTCCTAAAGTGGTGATACTTTGAGAGAATTAAGCGTATTTTTTCCAAATATATATTTTTTGTGGTTTAAGATTTGGAAAAGCTTATTCCATCCCTAACCGATTTAGTCACCCTGTTCCTCTTCGTAAAGTACTATGGTAAGATTTGGTTAGACATATATTCGATTTATCATTTCTAATTGATGGTTTCCAGGTTTCCACATGCATGTATGTTTCAAACAAGAGATACTAATATCAAACTCTGATATTTGACCTACTTGGTAATAAAAGGGAACGTAAAGAATATAGTTTTTTTTTTTTTATTGATTTGCAAATTTATTGTGATCTTTTACTAGTTATCTTTTCCTTAGGTATATATGGCTACAAGAATGAAAAGGAAATAATAACAATAAAAAAAAGTAATCTATCGTACTGCAACTCAAATTTGTTGGAGATAAGGGTTGGACTAATCATATTGTCATGTGAAGTTCATTTTACTCTCTAGAAAGCTCTTCCATCAGCGTAGCTAGTGGGCAAATCTAAGTTTGTTGACCAAATGGATTGCGATTCTTGATAAGTTTGCCTTGTACAGATTCCTTCATCGGTGTTGGAGAAAGAATGTAGCATTATGTTCTTTATCTTTCTTTACTTGTTAAAAGGTTGACCGTGAACTCAATGGCAAGATTCTTTCCTGTTTTTACTTGATGATTACGGCTAAGCAGGTATTTTGGTAGTAAGCACAACAAGTTAATGATTTTTTTTTTTTTGAATGAGAATATAAATTAAATGATTAAATTTATTTATGTTTATCATTTTAAATTTTTAGAACAAATGATAATTGAACATGATATCAGAGCAGAAGTTATATAAGCTTGAACCCTGTCTTTGTCATTCAATTTACATTTCAATTAAATATTTAACGCGTTGGGTCTCTTTTATTAACATGAAGTTTAAACACACACGAGAGGGAGAATGTTAAATTATAGATTAAAGGGTTAAATTCATCAATTTTTATTTGCTTAAACTTTTAAGCAAATGGTAGTTTAACACTCTATACAAAGCCCTTCAGAAGCATGAAGAGAAATCTATACACACTATTAAAAAAACAGGGTTTTTGGACGGTTCAAAACCGTCTAGAACTAAGTGAAAAACCGACCATAACGTGTTCTGGACGGTTTATTCTAGACAGAATCTGATGTCGGGAAATGTAATTCTGGACGGTTTGGGTCAAATCGTCTAGAATTAATTCCATAGAGTTTTTTTGAAACTGTCTGGAATTAATTCTGGACCGTTTTTTTTAAAAAAAAAAAAAAGAAAAAAGAAAAAAACGGTATGGAAATAATTCTGGACGGTTTCAAAAAAACCATCGAGAATATAGTGACAATATTGGGAAAAAAAAAAAAAATTGCCAACAAAACCTCCATTTTCCCCCATTTTCTCGGCAAACAAACAGAAAAGGAAGAAAAAAAAAAGGAAGAAAAGAAAATCAAACCCCCCATTTTCTCGGCAAACAAATACAAAATGAAGATAAGGAAAAAACCCCAATTTTCTCACATTTTTTCGGCAAACAAATAGAAAAGGGAAAAAAAAAAAAAAACAACAACAACAACAACAAAATAAAAGCAAAACCCCAACTGTACCCCCCAGTATTTTAATGGCAGCTTCAAGATTAGACAAAAAGAAAAAAAAAAGTTGGCAAAAAATTAGCATATTTTTCAAAACAAATTTATGTCTGCATATCAAAATCCCAAATCTACAAATCTATCTATAAATAATCCTATTTCAAGAAGCTTCAAACACAACATATTGGAGAAAGAGAGAGAGATAGAGAGGGGGAGAATAACGAGATGCTTAACACGGTGGAGGCGTGGTGGTGAGAGGAGGCGCAGGTGGAGAAGGAAGAAGAGTTCTGTGACCACGAGCCCGCTTTTGGTTCGTTCCTCGGAGTCTTGCTTTATGTATACAATTATCACAATAACACTTGCCCTTAATCAGTGACTATGGCTAGTTACATCATTTTGTCCTATATACTTTAATTTCCTCCAGAAATAAGTTCAAATTTCTTTATATACATTTCTTTGGTCGGTTTAATAGTTCAATTCATAAATTAAGGAAAGAAAATATTGGGCGAGGATGTATATATAAGAGCATTTTTAATGAGCTGTTTAAATATAACATTTCTCTAAATTTTAACAAAACACCAAAAAAAACCCCATTTAATAAGCTCCCTATCCAAAATTATATGTAACATTTGTCAAATTTTATCTTTAAATTTAAAGAGCCAAAATCCAAATGTTAAACTTTTTTTAATATTACTTTTTAGGTTTGGCCCTACAAACTTGTTTCTCTCTACTTTATTTCTTTCTCATGGTAATTAATGTTATAAATAAAAAATAATATTTATTTAAAGTGACAAACATTTAGAGAGTTTATTATTTAGTGGTTTAAAAAGTGGCTCTCTAAATCTTTTAAAGTTAAATATTAAAAAACTTTAGAGAGCTTACTAGATATGCTCTAAATCATAAGTTACTTTCCAATTCTACGTTATCCAATAAATTTCAAAATAATTAAAAAGCCTCTGGTGCCCAAAATTATTAGCTTGGTTCATTCTAGGTCTTGTTAGGCCCATAATCATATTAGAATCATCGAAAATGTTGAAAGTTCACAATATTCCATCTAACATTTTTTCTTTGTCCCCCAAATATATGTTAATTGTTTTGCTGTATAGCCATAGAAACGCTAAAATTTGATGGCTCCAGCTTACAAAATGCGCTCTTAAAGTAAGCAAAGGTCAACCCTAAAATCCAATTGAGCTAGTCACATGTGGATTTAAATTTATGCTTAAGGGAGCCGAATACGCATAATATTTAAGAAAAAATATAAAATCAGTCCTTATGATTTATCTGATTTATAATTAGTTCATTATGGTATTAAAATAAACTCAAAGATCCCTAAGTATGCCAATTTTCTTTTTTCTTTTTCTTTCCATACAGTCAAATTCTATTCACTGACTTAACAGATTTCGTTAGTGTGACATGTCAAATCTAATAACATTGTGACTCGTATTCTATTTAAGTTAGAGTCACACTAACGAGTCACACTAACGAAACCTGTTAAGTCAGTAAACGAAATTTGACTTTAGGGAAAAAATTGTTTTGTTGGCATATATACTTCAGGAACATTTGAGTTCATTTTAATACTGCAATGAGTTAATTGCAACTCAGGTAAATTACATGGACTAAGTTTGCATTTTTTTTTTTCTATCATTTTATTGAAATGAGAAGTGAATAATGGAAATATAAGTCGAACTTAAATTTTTTATTCTGACACCATGTTAAATTTTCACTTATTTAACAAACTTAAGCTGATAAAAAAATAAAAATTTAGTCATTTGAATTTATATTCTAACCGAGAATCTAATTCTCTTTGTCGTTGCTTCGTTTTGGTGGATTCCTAGCTAAGAGTTATGGGCAATAGCCGCAATACAAGAGGTTAGGATATTGTCTTCTAGTATCGTATATATTTGTCGTTACTTCGTTTTGGGTCTTTGTTTAATTTTGATGCTAAATTCCTATTGCTTCGCTGGCATATTCATGATGTGCATGTTGTTAAAGTAGTAATTCTGCAAACATATCTATCCTACGTTGGGAATATTAATATAACAAAGCTTAGAAAAAAAATAAGACAAAAAAGTGATCATTAGCCCAAAAACAAACCTGTAACTATTTCAATTGTTGTTTTAGTCATTCTTTCCATTAAACTCATCAAACCGTAAAATTTTTTGAAGTTACAATATTTTGAATAAAAATCAGGGTATTTTTCTATCAGTATTTGCTTCGAAGATTATTGGAGTGCCACTTTCGCCAAATGACAGGTAGTCATATTGACTCTCTTATGATGTGCTCACATACCATGATTGGAGACTATGCAACATTGTCTTTAAATTGTCAATCAGATTTTCATACCGACTTCAACACCGACCTTCCTTTTGAAACGCATGTTTATTTTCAGTGAATCGATCACCCTCCACAGCTTCCATGCAACAACCATATCAATTGATTAATAAGCAACTATTTGAAGCACAAGATAAAACAATATTATAATGTTAAACAAGATGATCAGATAGTATATATTATCTCTTGCACTATATACTAATAACTGTAAGAGATGGAAGATCTGTTTGTGTTTTAACTAAGTTAACCATTATATATCAAGCTCAACCCTGTTACTCTGATCTTGATGCTTGACAACAGGTTTTGTTTCTCGTATGTACTTAGGTTGTTCATCTGGAGTCTCACATGAGGGAAGGAGAGCGAAGGTAAGTCAAGGATGCCCGCCGGCCAGCCGCAATACCCTGGAGCGATGGCATATTGCCAGCCGGCAAGTCATCCTTGACTCAAATCCACTCTCGATCTGCTTCACGCAAGACACATGAACCAAAGAATTTGATCGTGGAACGACTCATTTAGATTTCTACACCATTAACCATAAGCATATTTATAGGCTAGTGATGGTCACTGGGCTAGTGGGAGTGCACATGTCATTTATTCCTGCATGCACTGCACTACTTGATAAGTTCCCAAAACCATTCCTTCATTTTTTATTTCTTTTCATGTGTTAAGATATTTTTTATTATTCTCTCTTTATTGAGTTTTCTTGTAGGACTATCATTTGTTAAGTGAATCACTATTGATCCCCAAAAGTTTACGTGTGGGTCCAAACTCTTCCTTAATAAGCTAGGGAGGTCCAACACGCGAGATAATTAAAGTTCGTTTGTGTTTGCAATTTCAAAAATTGCGATTTAAAAATGTGATTTTTAAAAAACACAATTAAGCGTTCACCATTTAAAATCACAGTTTAACATTTAAAAAACACACTTCATTGCCTACGATTTGAAGATGTGGCCCCCAAAAAAGCATTGTCTTTGTGGGTTTTGAAGCAAAAAAGTGTATATACTTGGGTATCATTTTTCGAATTTGGCATGTGTATAACCTTAGCCTAAACCGAAGATAACTCCCCGACTCTCTTCCAAATTCCAATAATGCAAACAAGGTTGTTGAATAGAATATAAAGAGAGATATGGAGTAGTAGCTAAGGTGCTTAATTAGTGGTCGATCGCCGTCTGACGTGTTTGTTCAGCGTGAATTTGATCCTAGAATTTTAAGGTTGAAATCACGAGCGACAACAAAAGTCAATGGTTTTTAGTTAGCGGCCAAAATTGCTTGTAAAACTAAGCAAAAAAAGAAAAAAACACAAGACCGCTTTTATTGCATTATCAACAATTCTGCACAAGCAGTCGCCGGTCGCCACAGGTCCGTCACGGTTTTGATGACTGATAGCGTTGTAAACTTCTGGCGAGGTTCCACCATTTTTGTTATATTTGTTAGACATGCATGGAGCAACGGTCGGCGGTCGGCTGACCGTAACCATATGTGACAATAGCAACGATTTTCCATAACTGCTGCTATAAGTAATAACATAGTAATTAATCAAATCTTTTGTACGTTGGGAAATGTTGCCCAGATAATCAACCCTAGAGGGGGGTGAATAGGGTTGATGGCAAACTTTTTCTTTTAATAAAAATTATACTGAATAAGAATTTAGATAATATAACAAGCAGTATAATGCAGAGAATATAAATAAAGCAATAATAAAGAGATAGGGAAAGAGAGATTCAAACTCGGCGATTTATCGTGGTTCGGTCTACCTGACCTACGTCCACTCCCCAAGCACACCACTTGAGATTTCAATCCACTAAACCAAACTCTTGCAGGTGGAGTTCAAACCTTTACACACCAAGAGCACACCACTCTTCTTCACAAGGTGGAAATCTCCTTCACACCTCACAAGGGTCACACCAACCCTCTTGACACAATTGACTGTGGATCGGATTTGAGATTTCTCTCACAATGACAATTCTCCTTTTTGAGAAGGATATACAAATGAAGCTCTTACAATAATATCTCTCCTTC
>FXXK01002351.1:20748-36461 GCA_900184695.1 Betula pendula | reverse complement strand
CCAAAAGGCATACCTGCGAGAAAGTGCATCGGCGACTACATTCTCCTTACCTTGCTTGTACCGAATGACGTATGGAAACGTCTCTACGAACTCCACCCATCGCGCATGCCTTTTGTTTAGCTTGTGTTGGCCCTTCAAGTGTTTCAAGGACTCATGATCGGTGTGAATCACGAACTCCTTAGGCCATAGGTAGTGCTGCCACGTCTCTAAAGCCTGAACCAATGCATACAACTCCTTGTCATAAGTTGGGTAGTTTAAGGCTGCCCCGCTGAGTTTCTCACTGAAGTAAGCAATTGGTCGTCCTTCTTGCATAAGAACGGCGCCTATACCAATACCTGAAGCATCACATTCAATTTCAAACGTTTTAGAAAAGTTAGGTAAAGATAACAAAGGTGCATAAAGGAAATAAATCCTTACCTTGCTAAACACACAATCCTTGTCTTGCTAAACACACAAGACATATAAGGAAATCCTTACCTTGCTAAATACACAATCCTTACCTTGCTAAATACACAAGACATATAAGGCAATAAAGGCTGGACACCTAGAGTCATAAAGAAAGGAAATAAATGACAACATAAAAGGAAAGCCAATGGCGCCTAGAATAGCTACGCAATCCAATCCTTCTAGAATAGACTCAAAATATTTCTTGCCAATTGAATAGATATGCAATCCAATCCTTCTAGAATAGATTCAAAATATTTCTTGCCAATTCTTAGCCTTGACCGGATCCTTCTAGAACTTGAATCAATGTGACGATTCTTTGTTGCCCACGTGGATCATGCTCAATGGGCCTCCACAAATTTGCTTGAGCCCATAACTCTTGAATGAGTCCGTTGAGTACATCCTTGAACTTCTTTGCCCGTGCTCTTGTAACCGGCCCAATTGGTACTTGAATGAGATCCTTCGAAGCAGTGCCTTGAACTAAGTTTTCACCATTTGAAATTGTTTATGGCTTTAACCCATTGTCACCTTTGGATTTAACTCCTTTACCTTCGACTGAACGTGTCAACTTAGATGGCAAAAAGAAGGCAGAATTTGTAAAGATGATTCATGAAAAGGCACGGCTGAACATTGAAAGGAGGACTGAACAATATGTCCATCAAGCCAACAAGGGACGCAAGAAGGTAGTGTTTGAACCAGGAGATTGGGTTTGGTTACACTTAAGGAAAGACCGTTTTCCGGAGAAACGGCGTTCAAAACTCCTACCTCGAGGTGACGGACCATTTCAAGTAGTGGAGCGCATCAATGATAATGCCTACAAGCTTGACTTACCAGGTGAGTATGGTGTCAGTGCAAGCTTTAATGTTGCTGATTTATCTCCTTTTGATGTAGGTGATGATCTTCTCAAGAGGGATGATTTGGGGGGAATGATGCAAACCAAGGAGCTAGACATGCTGATCATACACATGGGAATGGAGCTGGATTTGCACAAGACCATTTGTCACTTCCTAGTGGCCCAATTACAAGGCTTAGAGCTAAACGTTTCAAGGAAGCACTAAATGGACTAATCCAAGAGAAGTGGGCTGATTCTAAAAAGACCAAGATGGGCTCAAATAATAATCAAGGCTTAGTCCATGTCATCAAAGCAATTGCAGAGGCCATTTAGCATGCAAAAACGTGACCAGCATGGTTTGACCATTAAAGGGTGTGAATTGTTGAGTTTCAAGGATATTAAATAAGGGAATGTACTTGGTCTTGGCTGGTTATATTAAAAACATTGAATTTAGTCTTTAGTCATTATTGGCTGCCTCTAGGAGTCCAAAAGACCTAAAAAAACTAGGGACTTGTTTATGTTGATGTTTGTGTTGCTTTTAAAAGCTATAGTTATGAATTTGCCTATTCTTGGAGGGTTGTTCCAAGTATATATAGGGGCATTACGAATTTTGGAAATATATAGATTGTTTTTCAGAAAATTATTATGCTTGTGAGGTCTTGTGTTCCTCTTTGTTCTTGAAAGAACTTTTTGAACTTATCAAGTTAATCTTGTGGCGTTCAAACAACCAAACTTATCACCTTGATTCTTGAGAGATTCTTAGGTTTCTTGGTGTGGCGTTCAATCCTTCGTAGTCTTGGTTTCTCATCTAGTTAGGTGACGGGTCAAGGCTCAACAAATCTTGTCTACACGATCTTGGCGTTCAAACCATCATTGTTGGTGAAGTTCATATCAACTTTGGATTTAGCTTGCCTACATGTGACACATCTACCACAAATCCGTTCGACATCTCGTTTCATGTGAGTCCAATAGAAGTGTTCCTGCAAAATAGCTAAAGTCTTTGCAACGCCAAAATGTCCCATTAATCCCCCACCATGTGATTCCTGCACCAATAACACCCTCATAGAACAATTAGGCATGCTTAGCTTATTTTCTCGAAATAGGAATCCATCAAGCCTAAAGAACTTACCAGAGGCAATTTTCTCACAAGTTCGATATTCTTCACAAAATTTGTGGTCTTCAGCATATAATTATTTAATGTGTTCAAAACCAAGCAATTTTGCATCAAGTGTGGAGAGTAAGGCATACTTGCGAGAAAGTGCATCGGCGACTACATTCTCCTTACCTTGCTTGTACCGAATGATGTATGGAAACGTCTCTACGAACTCCACCCATCGCGCATGCCTTTTGTTTAGCTTGTGTTGGCCCTTCAAGTGTTTCAAGGACTCATGATCAGTGTGAATCACGAACTCCTTAGGCCATAGGTAGTGCTGCCACGTCTCTAAAGCCCGAACCAATGCATACAACTCCTTGTCAAAATTTGGGTAGTTTAAGGCTGCCCCGCTGAATTTCTCGTTGAAGTAAGCAATTGGTCATCCTTCTTGCATAAAAAACGGCGCCTATGCCAATACCTGAAGCATAACATTCAATTTCAAACGTTTTAGAAAAGTTAGCTAAAGACAACAAAGGTGCGTTAGTCAGCTTCTCTTTGATTAATTGAAATGCCTTTTCTTGTTCTTCTCCCCATTGAAATCCAACGTTCTTCTTGATCACTTCGGTAAGCGGTGCTGCTAAGCTACTGAAGTCCTTCACAAACCGCAGGTAAAAACTAGCAAGTCCATGAAAACTACGAACATTACCTACACTTGTGGGGCTCGGCCATTCTTGGATTGCACATACCTTCTCTTCATCAACCTGTATACCTTGTGCACTAACAACAAATCCCAAAAATACAAACTTATCGGTGTAAAAAGTGCACTTCTTTAAATAAGCAAACAACCTTTCTTTCCTTAGCACATCCAAAACGGAATTCAAATGTACTACATGATCGTCTATGTTTTTGCTATAAATGAGTATATCATCAAAATAGACAACAACAAATCTGCCTATAAATGCACGCAAAACATGGTTCATAAGTCTCATAAAGGTGCTTGGAGCATTAGTCAAATCAAAAGGTATAACTAACCATTCATACAAACCATATTTTGTTTTAAAGGCGGTTTTCCATTCATCTCCTTCTTTTATCCTAATTTGATGATAACCACTTTTTAAATCAATCTTAGAAAATATACAAGAACCATGCAGCTCATCTAACATATCATCTAAGCGTGGGATAGGATGACGATACTTTACCGTTATGTTGTTGATGGCTCGGCAATCAACGCACATTCTCCACGTCCCATCCTTCTTAAGTACAAGTAAGACCGGAACCGCACATGGGCTCATGCTCTCCCTCACGTGCCCTTTCTCCAACAATTCACTTACCTGCCGTTGAAGCTCCTTTGTCTCCTCAGGATTGCTCCTATAAGCTGGTCGGTTTGGAATGGTTGCACCGGGAACAAAATCAATTTGATGTTCAATCCCTCGGATTGCAGGTAACCCATGTGGTGTTTCCTCGGGAAAGACATCCTCGTACTCCTGCAAAAGAGAAACAATAGAACTAGGCAAAGCAAGGTCAAGTTCGTTAGTGTTTAAAAGTGCCTCTTTGTACAAAAGTACAATCATCGGCTGATTTGAAAACATTGCTCGCTTGATCTCACTCACTTTTGCATAAAAATTCTTTTGTTTTCTCTCTGGTTTTCTCTCAAGGGTCGAACTTTGATTTTCTTTTTCTCTCTCATTTTTCTCGGCCTCTCTCTGATTTTCACTCTTTTTCTTTTGCTCACTCTCTTTCTTTTGATCACTCTACTTTTGTAATCTCACTTGATCCTCGTATACTTGCTTCGATGTCAATGGTACAAGAGTGATTGATCGTTGATTAAGTACAAAAGAGGTTCACAATGAAGGTTCACATTTCGTGAACATCCCTGTCAATTTTCAGCCCAATCGGACCATGAATGCTCGTCGATCAGAACTGTTTATCAACGCTGGATGAAGTTTCCAGATTCTGGTTTTTTTAGAGTTCTCACCCGCGTGGCTGTGTTCTCCCCCTCTCTTTGAAAACGACAAGGATACAAGAGATATTTCCGCCATCAGAGGGCCGCCAGTTTTCGATCCCCCGGGTTATCACTGACTGCCAATGCGTCAACCTCTGTTTTGAACTGATGTTCCTCTACTCTTGAGCTGGCACAAACCTCTGAACAAATTGCAGCGTACCTACCATTACCGAACATGAGGCCTATGAAAAATATAAATTTCAGGTTTAGGAACACCGCTGCTGTCTCGGCAAAGGAAGCTTCAGCTGCAGAATTCTGAGCTTCTAATACCTCATCAAATTGGTGCTCCACATGTCCTCTTTCACGAGCAATGATCCCTTGATACTATCAAGCATGGTGCCGGCTGTGCCAAGCAGTACAGGGGATGCTAGAATTCCCATTTTGTGCTACACTTCCTCGGCACACACACTTCTTCCAATCTGAAAGGACATCTTCACTCTTAGAAGTGGTACACGAGTGGGCCCAATTCAAAGCTGGGCTGCAGCCCAGCGTGCAACAAAAGAGTATTGTTTAATTAATTTTTAGAAGCTCGATTTTTTTACTTTTTACTTTTGTTTCCTGCCGCCTTGAAGACTACTTCTCGGAAATATAGTAACAATACTGTATATAGTATGACATATTATTATATGGAGGTTGGGTCGGCTGTCTTAAGAGGCTTGGGAGTGCAGGTAGCTTAGGCAACCTACCGTGCATTACCAGCAAAGGCTAACCCATGCAGCTGATCGGTCTCATAGGCTCCAGAAACAAGATGAAATCTGTTTAAAAAAAAAAAAAAAAAAACTCAAGCGGATATCTCCCCCACCACGAAACAGATGAGATCAGCTTCTCATCAAACTGGCGTATTATTTAATCATCTTACTTGCTGGTGTGCTTGAGAAATGTGCCAAAAAAGAAAGAAATGGTGGATCGGGCGTATTGTCTTAAGGGCTGTCGGTACACGGGACGGGCTGTCCAACCATCTTCTTCAACAAAAGGCCAGCACCTTTTAGATATTATTAAAAGATCTTTTGCCCCTTAAGTGTACCTTTTTGCAGGGTATTTTTACAAGGCTCCGGAGGGCCACGTGTTCTCTCCCGATCCTTGGGCTTCTTATGAAAGGCAAAATTCCAAAGGTCATTTAAGGCAGGTAATTGCAGGATTTAGGGTGATTTCAAGGATCGCAAAAAAAAAAAAAAAAAAAAAAAAAAAAACAAAGAAAAGAGATCAATAGTAGATGACAATACAAAAAGCACCGAAATACAAATCAAAGAGAAGAAAAAATAATAGAAACAAACAGAAAGAATATCAGAGGAATATAATAGAAATACCAAGAACATACATAAATCAATAAGCAAAAAAGTCGATAATAGACAACTGAATAATACCAAATAATAGAGCATAACAATAGGCCTAGAATATAGAGTTAGAGCTAAATAAAATAGCAAAAAAAAATAGAGACACTAGAGAAAAAACTACATGAGATTTCAATATGCAAAAAAAAAAAAAAAAAAAAAAAAAAAAAAAAAAAAAAAAAAAAAAAAAAAAATATAAGAACAACACAAATAAACACATACAAAAAAATATAGAAAATATAATAATACAACAGAAACGAGAAATGAACAAATCAATATAAAATAATAGTATAGACAATAAGTATAAATAGGGAAGATCAACAAATAGGAATAATTGCAATCAAGCTAATGGCGGATCCTCATTCATCTTATATATTGATCATTTAGCTTCTAAATGCTAAGCCTCAGCTTATACACGTGAAGATGGGATTACTAATAAGCTGTATCATCTCCACTATCTGCATAACTCGAACACTTTATTCCTATTGCTATATAACAATGGAGCTGTGTTTATCACCTTAGTGACAGCTGTGGGACTTCTATTGAATTATTTGCTAATCAAATTTCAGCAGCTCTTTAAATTCAAGCGCAAGACAGCTCACGGTGGCTTACTAAAGAAAGCTCTTGTTTCCAAAGAAGTATATGGAATTGCAGGATTACTTCTAAGAATTCCACAGGTGGACCCTAAGTCCTCGCCAGATCACTTTATGGCTTTCCTGAGCTGGGCATCTATCATATTATTAATTACACCCAAAGAGTTCGACTTTGGCAGGAGTTTATGTTGATTCATAATAGTCGCTAATGCCCGTCGTCCCTTCAGATGTACAGCTCTATATCATCCTCTCTGATTGTAACATCTGTGGCCTTCTTGGGTTTTCTCGTTACTATTGAGCAACCTCGACTAGCAAACCCTCACTCCTAGATTTGAGTTCACTTGGGCACAAAATGGTCTAAGGTTTATGGGTTGTGCTTATATTACAGTTCCGAAAAAATGGGCAATATGCAGTTAACAGGAAGCTTCGGTCAATTCTTGAACTTGCTATAGACTCTAAGCTGTATGAGCTTGAAAATTACTCTTTGGCCCCGCTACTTCGGCCCTATGCTAAAAACTGATAACGACCAAGGTTGATGTGGACCAAGCTGTGATTCAAAAAGATCTAGAAGAAAGAGTATTTTATAAGCGACATTAGAGTCACGGTTTTTCTATTCCTCGTGGCTGATGCCTGGACTGCATTTGAGGATTGAGGATCGCCTTGATAAGGTATCTTTTCAAAATTTTCAACCGACCCTCAGGGGTCAAAATTTTCAACCTAACCTCAGGGGTCAAAATTTTCAACCGACCCTTAGAGGTCAAAATTTTCAACCGACCCTTAGAGGTCAAAAATTCAACTGAACCCTCGGGTTCAAAATTTGACCGAACCTTCGGGTTCCCAAAAATTCTTCTGGAACCTCCGGGTTCCCAAGATTTTTTCCGAACGTCCGGATTTCCAAAATTTTTCCAAGCTTCGAAAAGTCATGCAAATCCCTTCAGCTTCGAACGAAAAAGAAGTTGGCGGAAAAGCATCTCCAAAAGATAAGTAATCACATTCTTTACTTTTGTCACTTCTCTTTGGCATTGCTATATTGCTTTCTTGACAATAGACATTATTTGCTGAGTAATAAAATGTGAAAGTCAAGACTTCACTGAAAAAGCCCTGGAGCTAGTGTTGTTGTCTTTCGCAGATTACATTCAAAGATTGTGCCGCTTGCTAGCACGGCCAAAAACTGCTAAGCAGGCCGCATAAAAAAAAACTTCTGCCTAAGCACATGCAGCGCTTGAGGCAAAAAGTTCGGGGGAAAACCACCCGAATGCTTCAAGACTCTCAAGCTAGAGAGTTACTATCAATCAGATATATTATTGAGCAACCATATCACAAGAAGCTCACCCTCCACAGATATATGAGATAAGTATATATTGTTTCTCGCTTCTTATTTCATGTTTTTATATTATCATGCAAATCCATGATATAACTCAGGAAGCTCTTGGAGCTTGTTTTATCATGGCATGCAGCGGACCACGCCACAAGCGCGAAAACGAAAAGAGGCTAAAAAATTATGAGTTCCGACTTCAAGAGCCAACAAAAAAGAGAGCTCCCACATCCACGGAGCGGTATAGCATGTGGCGAACTCAAAGCAGCCTAAAAGGTCACTTCTTGAAGTCAACGGCAGACGCACGACTCAAGGGAGTGCTCATGGCGGCGGCCAGACCTGACTGGAAATNGGACCACGCCACAAGCGCGAAAACGAAAAGAGGCTAAAAAATTATGAGTTCCGACTTCAAGAGCCAACAAAAAAGAAGAGCTCCCACCATCCACGGAGCGGTATAGCATGTGGCGAACTCAAAGCAGCCTAAAAGGTCACTTCTTGAAGTCAACGGCAGACGCACGACTCAAGGGAGTGCTCATGGCGGCGGCCAGACCTGACTGGAAATCGGCCGCAACATATCCAATCAAATCACATGATGAAGTCCCAAAATTGAGCTTCCAGGAAAAGAAAAAAGCTTCTGCCTAAGTGCAGACAGCACTTGAGGCAAAAAGTTCGGGGGAAACCACCTGGAATGTACTCGAAGAAATCGCGAACGGAAAAATTCCTACACACCCAGGTCACTTATGCAAGATAAGTTTACGTCGTGCCTTTCTCACTATCGTTTATTGATTATGTTTTGTAGTGAAAAGTTTGTACATCGTCTTTCATATTATAAAGCTAAGCTGAAATTTTATCTAAAAAGCTCTTGGAGCTAGTATTGTTATCCCTTGCAGACTACTCTATGGAGTGCCGACTTGGCACAGCACCAAAAAGAGTAAAAGGAGAGTAACACAATGGCGCATGGCGCTCTACCACCGAACGGGTATCGGTCTCCACCCATAGCACTTGCTTTCTAAAGTTAAAGCAAGAACAACAACTATGAAAAAGAAGAGCATGACCCAAGTACAAAGCTTCTCAAATTCCATGCTCAGAAGCCCTTTCGATAACAAAGGAGTACAGCTCACTTGCCCCGAGTGGCGCATTTCAACGCCGAATCATTCATGTTCACCTCGGAGAAGAATTTTCCGAGTCAAGACCCCGAGTAGCTCCTAGCATTAGACTCTCGAGAGATATACTTCGCAAGCTATGCCCGTCATCGATTAAACCAGAAATAATTTCAAGTACACAACAAAGCATCATCCACATCAGCGGTGACGGAATAGCTCATGCTTCACATATGGACGACTGTCCTCCAAAACACAAGAATACAGGCTCAAAAAGCCGACCCAACAATTTCAACACACACGTCAACAAGGTTTCAAGCTACTTCGGCCGGATCAGTTTAGAGTCCAAGAATCTCCAAAAGATCATGAAGAATACAAAAAATAAATATTAGTGAGCAATAATCGAGATAAGTGGTTACTTTCCTTTATGTTTTTTCTCATTTCGAAATTTAATTATTTAACACTACTTATTGAACATGTTTCACGTTTGGTAACCGTGAAACCTTTATATGCCATTATTTATCCCATTCATATGGTATTTCAAACTTCATTACTAATCTATAATATGGTCCAAGAGACCCGCATGGCTAGTATCTGTCATTATGTGCAGAGCCAAAAACAAAAGATGAACTATTGGCCGATTTGAAACAAAATGATGAAGACGCCTTCCAATTCGGAATTCAGCCCCAAGAAACTAGATGAATCTTCTACTTGGGCAAATTCTGCACATGGCTGCGCACACCAATCATAAGCCACGAGAACCATCCAGCAGAACTGGAAGCCTTGATAAGTCAAGCCCCACTTCCGGAAAAGTCATCTCATTGGCTATATCGTCACAAGCACAGTTAAAGCATCACTCATGTTCAGTACCGAGGAGAGACCACGAGCTGGTCCCTCACCATCGGGATTTGGGCTCCCTCCCAGCTTGGACGCACATACTCTTGAACACAGCGGCATTGGGGGGTACTTGTTTCAAATTTTAACGTTCTTACATATTTTTCTTAACCATATAAATGCAGGAGAATAACTCATAGCAATCAAAGTTCTCAGAAGTTTAACAAGATCGGACATATCGGTATAGAGGAACGCATACCGCTGCTTAGCGCTAGCTCCCATACATGCGTTGCAGTCCCTATTCCGCACACTTAGTCCACAAAAGTTGATTCATGCTCGAACTCTTTCACGCCGAAGCGCCTCTAGAAAGTTCCAGATTCGAGCTACATCAAAATCATCAATCAGAAGATGGCGAGCTCATTCAACCTGGCCTATCTTGGCAACTTATTGACACCCAGTTTGACAAGAAAGAACAGTCGACGCACATTGAAGTGCTCACAACATGTACTTCACTATATAAGAAGGGCGGTTTATTACTTACACAACTGATCTTTCAAATTCTTTTTGAGCACAGGGTTAAATATTTTTCGGCACATCTCAAAACCCCAAGGATCAAGAATCCTAAGAGAAGATCCCGAGGGTCAGAGTTTCAAATGCCAAGGTTCAACAACTTTCGACAAATCAAAACGGGTAAAACTTTTACCAATTATCTCACATGCATATACTTATAATGATTAAACATTGATATATGAGATCACTATGCTTATCGCCCAATTAATTGGGCCGATCGAGATTAAATCTCTTTACGCGTGAACTAACTTCAGCCAGATGCTGCCACATCTTCTGTATATTTTGAGCTTTCGCAGGACACAACCTGTTGCTCCACCAGGCGCACCAAGGATCAGTATATGGCAGCACCTGACTGATCCTAAGGCATCAGTGACCGGATATGGCAACACCCCGACTGTCTCACAAGATCCCCAATATGCGGAAAAACCGCAAGGCAACCTATTTAGGCCGAAATTCGGGCCCACATGATCGCTTGACTTCTCAAAGTGTCGGTTCAGGCACTCCGCATCCATGGAGCGTCGAACATTTGAGGAAACATCATCCGACAAGTACAACATTTATCTCGAGTGCAATATTTTTTCTACTAACAGATTTGGGATGTTTCCCACTTGTGTTTCCAATGATTTCAGGCAAACGGTCAGAACGATCAACACCCGACCCTTGGAGCGCAAGCTTGAAGATTTTGGTTCCGTCATTGAGGCCTAACCCTTTGACATGCCGAAACCATGATCGGAAAGATCGCGCACGTCATTGGAGGCCAAGACCCTCCTTTGGCATGCCGTGCGTGCGATCCTAGATCACCACCGGTACCGTCATTGAGGTCCGGACAACGACCTTGACATGCCGTACCTAGGATCGAAAGATCTGCGCACCGTCATTCGAGGTTTGCTTAATACCCTTTGACAGACTTGTGTGCGTACGATCCTAGATCACCGCCGGGTTCCGTCACTGAGTGGGACAACGCCTTGACATGCCGTACCTAGATCGAAAGATCTGCGCACCGTCATCGAGCGTTGCTTAATAAACCTATTTGACAGACTTGTGTGCGTACGATCCTAGATCACACCGGGTACCGTCATTGAGGTCCGGACAACGACCCTTGACATGCCGTACCTAGATCGAAAAGATCTGCGCACGTCATCGAGTTTCAAAATACCCTTTGACAAGACTGTGTGCGACTGATCCTAGATCACCACGGGTTCCGTCATCTGAGGTCGGACAGATGACCCTTGACAATGCAACCTAGATCAGAAGATCTGCGCACCGTCACCGAGGTTTACCAAATACCCTATTTGACATGCCGTGCGTACGATTCAGATCACCACCGGTTACCGTCACCTGCTGGTCCGGACCAACGACCCTGACATGCCGAACCGTAGATCGAAAGATCTGCGCAACACGTCACGTCGGAGGTCTTAATAACCTTTGCAAGCCTTTGTGCGTACGATCCTGATCACCTTCTGGTTTCCGTCTGAGTCCAGCCTATGACCCCTTGACATGCCGAACCATGATCGGAGGGTCCGTGCCTCCGTCATCGAGGTCTTGAACCCTTTGGCACCGTGCCAGCCGTGACCCAAGATCTAAATTACGCTTCCGTCATCGAGGTCGCACCGACCCATTGACATGCCGAACCTGATATAAAGACGACTGTCCTAGTCATGCGGGGTTTCGACCTCTCATTGGTGACGCTCGGAGAAAGACCGATGTCTTAGTCAGGAGACTCAGGTCTTTGGTGCACGGCTCGGAGAAAAGGCCGATGTCCTGTCAGGGTTCACTCTTGGTGCACAGGGCTCGGAGAAAGGCGATCTAGTCAGGGGTTTCGCCTCTTGTGTGCACGGGCTCGGAGAAAAGACGATGTTCTAGTCAGGAGACTCCGGTCTCTTGGTGCACGGCTTGGATTGGAAAACCTGAGGGAGTGGCACGGCCCAACGGATCCTCCGGCACCAGTAGAGCAAAGACGCTAGATCTTGCTTCGACAATCCTTCAACATGGAAATGCTACAAGCTCTTGCCATCGCATGTGGTCCATTGGGTAATACCCTTTTCAGTATATTTATTCAATTACAAAATATTTTTATATTTGATTATTGAATATTATTATTTGCTTATCCGATATACCTAGGACCATAGTCCTGTTACTAACGGATAACGGCATCAAAGTTGCCATATGTCTTCTTGTTTCTTTAAGTTTTCTACAGGAACCAACGGACATATGAAGCTTCTCCTCAGCTATACGGCAAAATGAGTCAGCCCAAACATCCTCCATTGGATCTGATAAGGAGGGCTGCGCGCAGAGACGCGCGAGCGTGTTGCGTCAGACTGACAAGAATAAAGCGTTAAACGGGAGCTCGGGCAGGGTAGACGGGCGGTGGGTCGGCAATAGCCGTAAGTCACTAGCTCGGGGGTAAAACCCACACAACTTTATGGAAGTTCACACTTCCAAGACCGCGATCAGACATCTGACAAACAACGAGTCGTCCTCTCCAAGAGAAACTGAGGTAACCTTGATCACAGGCATATCATAGATCCCCGATACCTGACCCCTTGAGCAAGTCAGCCATGGGGATCGGGGGGCAACTGTTGGGACAAAATATCCCTTTTTTATTATGGACCCACATGGTTGACACGTGTAAGGCCAAGATGCAATCTTGGCCAAAGTCAAATCCCTTTATATAGAAAAGGGAAGACCATTAGTGGGATCGCCTGGACGTTTTCACATCGCTCGACTTCTGCTGGACTTTTAGACTGCTGCTTCTCTCTCTATCTCCCTATCTCCCTCTCTCAGACAGGAGCCCTCCATGAGAGCTCCGGCTATACTATTTCTCTCTCTCTAAACCCCATTTATTTCCCTCAGTTTATATAAGCATGCTAACTTGAGCATCGGAGGGTCTTTGGCTCCGGCCGGGGACATTCTGATGGCTCTTTATTTTGCAGATATACTCCTCTCATGCCAGGGGAGTTTACTCCCAGTTCAACCGTACGTTGGTTGCTACAGTCGTCGGCCCAACGAAGAAGACGACCCAAAAATAGCACCAACAACTGCGAACATTACCTACACTTGTGGGGCTCGGCCATTCTCTCTTCATTAACCTGTATACCTTGTGCACTAACAACAAATCCCAAAAATACAAGCTTATCGGTGTAAAAAGTGCACTTCTTTAAATTAGCAAACAACCTTTCTTTCCTTAGCACATCTAAAACGGATTTCAAATGTACTACATGATCGTCTATGTTTTTGCTATAAATGAGTATATTATCAAAATAGACAACAACAAATCTGCCAATAAATGCTCGCAAAACATGGTTCATATGTCTCATAAAGGTGTTCAGAACATTAGTCAAACCAAAAGGCATAACTAACCATTCATACAAACCATATTTTGTTTTAAAGGCGGTTTTCCATTCATTTCCTTCTTTTATCCTAATTTGATGATAACCACTTTTTAAATCAATCTTAGAAAATATGCAAGAACCATGCAGCTCATCTAACATATCATCTAAGCGTGGGATAAGATGCAACCAACACACATTCTCCACGTCCCATCTTTCTAAGGTACAAGTAAGACCGGAACCGCACATGGGCTGATGCTCTCCCTCACGTGCCCTTTCTCCAACAATTCACTTACTTGCCGTTGAAGCTCCTTTGTCTCCTCGGGATTGCTCCTATAAGCTGGTCGGTTTGGAATGGTTGCACCGGGAACAAAATCAATTTGATGTTCAATCCCTCAGATTGGAGGTAACCCATGTGGTGTTTCCCCGGGGAAAAGACATCCTCGTACTCCTGCAAAAGAGAAACAATAGAACTAGGCAAAGCAAGGTCAAGTTCGTTAGTGTTTAAAAGTGCCTCTTTGTACAAAAGTACAATTATCGACTGATTTGAAAACTTTGCTCGCTTGATTTCACTCACTTTTGCATAGAAATTCTTTTGTTTTCTCTCTAGGGCCGAACTTTTATTTTCTTTTTCTCTCTCATTTTTCTTGGCCTCTCTCTGATTTTCACTCTTTTTCTTTTGCTCACTCTCTTTCTTTTGATCACTCTCCTTTTGTAATCTCACTTGATCCTCGTATACTTGCTGCGGTGTCAAGGGTACAAAAGTGATTGATCGTTGATTAAGTACAAAAGACTACTTGTTCGTAAAGCCATCATGCTTCACTTGCCTATCAAACTGCTATGGACGCCCTAGCAATAAGTCGAGATGAACACCTCGGGAAATCCCGATAAGTTCGAGTAGTTCTTCAAAAAACCAATGAGAATAAACCTCACAAGTTTTATGAATAATCAATGTCTGTGTTTTCCATTGCTTATACACCTATTTAAAAGGCTGAACATTACAAGGAAAATGATTAAAGAAAGAAATCCTTACCTTGCTAAACACACAAGACATATAAGGCAATAAAGGCTGGACGCCTAGAGTCATATAGAAAGGAAATAAAAGACAACATAAAAGGAAAGAAAGTGGCGCCTAGAATAGCATGCCATCAAATCCTTCTAGAATAAACCCAAAATATTTCTCGCCAATTCTTACCCTTGACCGGATCCTTCTAAAACTTGAATTAGGGTGACGATTCTTTGTTGCCCACGTGGATCATGCTCAATGGGCCTCCACGAATTTGCTTGAGCCCATAACTCTTGAATGAGTCCGTTGAGTACATCCTTGAACTTCTTTGCTCGTGCTCTCGTAACCGGCCCAATTGGTACTTGAACGAGATCTTTCGAAGCGGTGCCTTGATCTCCATCATCCAAGACATTGATTGAGGTCTTCAAGCAAGTGAAAATCAATATACCTCTACTTGATGCTGTCAAACAAATTTCCTCATAAGCAAAATTTCTCAAATTTCCCTTGCTACCTTATTCTGTCTATTTGTAGTTGGGCTTAGGAGACCTAAAACCCACGTTGGTTGCCTTGCAACTCGTTGATCGATGCATTAGGTGACCACATGGGATTGTGGAGGATGTTATCATCCAGGTGGACAAGTTCTACTTTCCTGTAGACTTCTTAGTTCTTGATACAAAACTTGTCCCCAATCCCAGAAAATCCATTCCCGTTATCCTCGGACGTCCTTTCTTAGCTACAGCTAATGCATGCATAAATTGTCGGACAGGGGTAATGGACATCACTTTTGGGAACATACTGCTAGGCTGAATATTTTTAGGGCCATCCAGCTATTGCAAGAGGACGATGAGTGCTTCGCTCTAGACATGATTGACGAAATTGTTGAAGACTCACTTCCGTACATTTTGGCCAAGGATCCATTTGCACATTGCTTGCTTCATGTTGACTTGGATGAGTTGGAAGAAAAGCCACCCCTTGTGGTGCAGAAATCTGATAGCCTTGAGAATACGAATCATTCCTGAGTCGCCTCCCCATCCTACGCCAGTTCATGACTCCTTGGATGAGCAACTGGTTGAGATGACTTAGAGATTTAAACCCTATGGAGGGGGCGCTGAGCATGTTGGCGGTGTCACTTGAGGATAGTTTCATGCCCTAAAAAAAAAAAAAACTGTTTTTAGTATTGCTTTATTTATCTATTGGTTTCAGTGTTGTTTTTCAAGACGTGTTCTTGCTTTCAAGTTTGGGGGTTTGCTTCATGCCACATCGG
>FXXK01002351.1:938-14856 GCA_900184695.1 Betula pendula | reverse complement strand
ACATAGAACAACTTGGCACACAAAGTTTGCTTTCTTTAAACAAGTAACCATCATGCTTGTAAAACTTACCAAATGCCGCCTTATCACATGCCATGTACACATTAGAAAAATCAGCGTCATTGGCATACAGGTCTTTCACATATTCAAACCCAAGCATTTTAGCACTCATAGAAGTAAGAAGTACATACCTCCGGGATAAAGCATCAGCAACAATGTTCTCCTTACCTTGCTTGTAACGGATGACATATGGAAATCTCTCAATGTATTCCATCCAACGAGCATGCCTTTTATTCAACTTACCTTGACCCTTGAGATGCTTCAATGATTCATGATCGGTGTGGATCACAAATTCTCTAGTCCATAGGTAGTGCTGCCAAGTCTCCAATGCACGAACAAGAGCATAAAGTTCTTTATCATAAGTAGGGTACTTTAATGAAGCCCCACTTAGCTTCTCACTGAAGAAGGCTATGGGCCGCCTATCCTGCATCAAAACTGCTCCAATCCCTAAACCTGAGGCATCACATTCAATCTCAAAAGCTTTGTTAAAATTAGGTAATGCTAGCACAGGTGCAGAGCACAACCGTTCTTTAATGGTGGCAAAAGCATTCTCTTGATTATCCCCCCAATGAAACCCAACATTCTTTTTAAAGACTTTAGTGAGTGGTGCAGCAATGGTGCTAAAGTCTTTAACAAAACGCCGATTAAAACTAGCTAAGCCGTGAAAGCTTCTTACCTCAGTGATGCTCCTTGGCGTTGGCCAGTCCTTGATGGCCTTGATTTTCTCTTCATCCACCTCAATACCCTTTGTACTAATAACATAACCAAGAAAAACAACTCGTTCCATGCAAAAGGTACATTTCTTGAAATTAGCATACAACTTTTCACATCTCAACACATCAAACACATATCTCAAATGCTCAAAATGTTCATTTAAGTTCTTGCTGTACACTAGGATATCATCAAAATACACAACCACAAACTTACCAATGAACGCACGTAGGACATGGTTCATCAATCTCATGAAAGTACTGGGCGCATTGGTAAGTCCAAATGGCATAACCAACCATTCATAAAGCCCATACTTAGTCTTAAAAGCAGTTTTCCATTCATCACTCTCTTTCATTCTAATCTGATGGTACCCACTTTTAAGATCAATTTTACTGAAAATACATGAGCCATGCAATTCATCAAGCATATCATCTAATCTAGGAATGGGATGGCGATACTTTACCGTGATATTGTTGACCGCCCTACAATCAACGCACATCCTCTACGTCCCATCCTTCTTTGGCACGAGTAGCACTGGTACCGCACATGGGCTCATGCTCTCCCTCACGTACCCCTTACTCATCAAATCCTCAACTTGCCTCTGAAGCTCCTTGGTCTCCTCTGGATTACTCCTATAGGCTGGTCGGTTTGGAATAGCAGCTCCCGGTACAAAATCAATCTGGTGCTCAATGCCTCTAATGGGTGGCAACTCATTAGGCATCTCCTCTGGGAATACATCCTCAAACTCCTGAAACAAAGAAACAGCCAAACTAGGAAGAGACTGGTTAGTTTCATCAAGATTAAGATAAGACTCTTTATAGACAAGAAAAATCATAGGGCGATCTGCGAAGAAAGCCCTCTTGACCTCACTCTCTCTTGCATAGAAACTCACTTTTGTCTTTCCTTTTCTCTCTGCAGACTCTCTTTCTTTTTTCTCTCGTGACTCCACTATTTTTTCTTTACTTCCAGGCACCTCTCTTACTTTCTTTTTCACTTCTTTCTTTTTTGGTCATTTTCACTCTCACTCTTAATTTTTTTGCTCAACTCTTTTTCACTCTTGCTTTTTTTATCACTCTATTTCACTCTTTCTTTTTGAGCAACCTCACTTTAGTTTCAGTTGATCTCATAGACCTGGCTTGGATGTTAAAGGAGCCAAAGCTTGATTGTTTTGCCCTCCTTTACAAAAGCTTGTACATGTTCTTGGAACCCTATTCATGTGTTTCACCTCCTATCTACTGCACGGCCTCCCAACAAAAATATTGGGGCCAGCATGCATAGGCACAACATCACAAAGTACTTCATCCTGATACTTCCCAATTGAAAAAGTAACTAACACTTGTCTATCTACCCTAACCTCTCCACAATCATTCAACCACTGCAATTTGTATGGTCGAGAGTGTTTTAAGGTAGGTAAATTCAATTTCTCAACCAAAGTAGTGCTAGTCACATTAGTACAACTCCCCCCATCAATGATCATACTATATACCTTGCTGTTGACGTGGCATCTAGTATGGAAAATGTTCTCTCTTTGTTGTGTTGCATCATCCACCTTAATGTGTGTATTGAGAGCACGCCTGGCAACAAGAGACTCACCGGTCACGGCGTATACCACTCCATCATCATCACTATCATCAACCAACTCGGGCACCCCATCACTATCACCTTCACTCTTAGTCATCACCTCCCCATTGTCACGCAAAATCATCGCTCGCCTATTTGGACATTGAGAAGCGATGTGCCCTGAACCCAAACACTTAAAGCATTTAATATCTCTATTTCTTGAAGGTTGAGATTCTACCTTGGGTTTGCTGCTAGGTCCCTCATCTTTGCTCTTAGGTGGTTCGGTTTTCCTCTTTGCTTCAACTGGATCATTCCTATCCCACTTTGATTTCCAAGTAGTACTAGAGACCGAAGTGTACCTTGCTGTCCCTTTTCTCTTTAATTGCCTCTCCACCTTCATAGCCATGTGCACCATGTCCTCTATCTCCACATAATGCTGCAATTCAACTACATTGGCTATATCTCTATTCAAACCACTAAAAAATCTAGCCATGGTGGCCTCCCGGTCCTCCTCTACATTAGCCCGAATCATCGCTACCTCCATCTCCTTATGGTAATCCTCCACACTCCGAGACCCTTGTGTAAGATGTTGGAGCTTTTGGTAAAGGTCCCTATAGTAGTGGCTAGGTACAAATCTCCGCCTCATGAGAGCTTTCAACTCTCCCCATGTCTCAACAGGCCTCTCATAATTCCTCCTCCTATTGGTCACTAATTGATCCCACCAAATAAGGGCATAATCAGTGAACTCAATTATCGCCAACTTCACTTTCTTCTCCTCAGAGTAATTATGACAATCAAATACCAACTCTATTTTTTTCTCCCACTCTAGGTAAATCTCAGGGTCAGTTCTACCTTGAAAAGATGGTATTTTCATTTTGATGCGCCCCAAGTCTCTATCAACACCATACCGACCCCCTAGGTTCCTCTCAAATCTTCTTTCATGCCTAACTCCTCTATGTCTACCCGACTCAATTTCAGATGTTAGGTCTTCCTCATCCTCATTATCTCCTTCATTCTCATATGCATTTTCAACCCTAGGCTCACGTCGCCTCCTATTTCTCCCACCTTGCAAATTTCTAATAGCTGCTTCTTGTTGATCCATCCTATCCCTCACTTCTCCCATCACCAAGTTCAATCGCTCAAATTGTTGTTGCATGGCCTGTAACACAAAGAATGGGTTATCGGCCACCCCTTCCGGTGATGAGCAACTGCGGCGAGACATTGTAATGTGCTGCAAAAAATATTGTTAGCAGAAAAAAGAAAAGATCTCACACGCTCTCTTACGTGTTTACACTCAAATGATGACACTCCACTCGTGTTTCACTCTAAATAGGCTTTTTTTTTCGATAATAATCTCACACTCTCTTACCTTTTACCTCAGGAGTTTTCCCACGCAAGTTTTTTCAGAACTAATTGAACTCAATCAAGATAAAGCAACCGTGTTTAATCCCAACTAGCAATTAGGTTCAAGAAACAAGAACAAGAGAAACACGGAAAGAATGAAACGACACAAGAATCATTGAAATTATACGAATGAAAGAGTAACTAATAACACAAGATTACAAACTATAATGAAGGATGCACAGCCCTTTTGATGTTAAGGCTCAAGTTTTTTTTTTTTTTTTTCAGAATTTCTATACTTTTCTCTCTTTTTTTTTTTTGAACGATTTTTTTTTCGTCTCTTTTTTTTTTTCCTTTTTTTTTTTTTTTTTTTTTCTCAACTGATTTGATCACAATCAAAAAGAAAATTGCAATTAACAAACCCTAACAAAGACTCAAAAACCTAAAAGAATAAGTGATACGGCAACCCTAGAAAGAACAATGAATTTTCGGCAGCCCCTTTTTTTTTTTTTTTTTGTAACCTAGAACATGAGAACTAGGATCAAATATGCAAGAAAAAAAAAAAAAAATAGAATCAGACCTGATTGAAACTGAGCTCTGATACCAAATGATATGAACCGCAAGAATAGAAATCCGTTGAACCCACATCAATTTGAAAACTCACCCAAGAAAGCCAAACTCAAGTCTATGGATGGAGAATTTAGACCCGTTGAAAACTCGTTTCAAGAACCTAGATTATATTAAAATCTAGACCGTTGAAATCCCGTTTCAAGAACCCAAATTACGAGGAAGAACGCCACAAAGGTTGTGATTTACCTTTGATAAGTTCAAAAGCTCAATCAAGAAACAAGAGGAGAAAACTCAACTCACAATTAAAATTCAAAATAATGTCTATCTGCTTTAGTGGTGCTATGAGAATGTTTAAATACTCCCTACAAAAATAACCTAGGCCAAAATAAGGTCCCTTTCCCAAAATACCCTTAAGTGGAACAATTAAAGTTCTTTTGAAACCCTAATTAATAAAACATAAGAAATATATGGGCCAAACATCTTCAAGCCCATTTATTCTAAACTAATAAAATAAAGCCTTTAATAACAATAGCCTATTTTTTAAGTCAAGTCTTCCACAGCTTGGATCAAGTGGATCAAGACTGGTTCTCTTTCTTTCAAGCCCATCTTGAGTGTTGGGCTCTTGCTAGCTTCATCCCAAGTGGATGCACTAATCCTTGCATTGCTTCCCTGATCTTCTTGGCTCCTAGTCTTGTGATTGGCCCATCTGGAATTTGCAAAGGATCTTTAAGAGTAGGCCCACCTTGGTTCCCATCAGTATGGATTATGAAAAAACACACCATACCTCCTTGATTTCCTCTCTCACCCATGCCTTGTCTTGGGAATGAAAGATAATAGTCTCACTCTCTTTTTAGGTAACTCTTTGCAGAACACACAAAGAGGGGAGAGCTGGGCACGCTTCTGAGTGAGCAGCAAGGGAGAAGTGTGTGGGTCTTCAAGGGAGCTCGACCAACAGCTCTATATACTCTTGGAGATGAATTTCTTTTCATCAAAGAGGAATTCCAGCTCTATTAGTAGCTAAACTTCTCCATAGGGTGTTGTTGTAGCCCTTTCCAAGTAACAATGATTTGATTGTATTTCTCCTTGGGATTCTTTGCATATGTATATGACGATTGTATAGTCTAGAGGATTGCAAAAACTCTAGTAAATTGTTTTTAATGTTTATACTCATTTATGGTGAATTTCTTACCTTGTCTATGAGAAAGCTTTTTATCATATTTGAATTCAACATTTCTATTTTCTTTGATTATGGGAATGATGGCTATGCAATGGTATTCTTTGACACAAACTCAAGAGGATTAGATAGGCCATGCCTAGGGAAGATGGATCATACTACACCTTAGCTTAGTGTAATGTAGGTAGATGGTTCATGCCAACCAAAGATGAGTTATACTCATCCCTTGATGATGTGTATGCTTATTAGGAAGTCTTATAGTTCATGCCTAGGGAAGACAGATCGTACCACAAGTAGTTGTTAGGTGGACGATCCATGCTAACCGAAGATGGATTATCAACACTTCTTAACAAAAGTATTTTCTTGTCGATGTCGTAATATAATTAACAACCATTATGTGTATCATATCATGCATGTAAAGAGAGTCCCATGTGAATATGATCAACCATTGGAACACGGATTGTGGTGAAATCAATCCCTTATGCTTCTCTCCTTTTTACCTGTTATTTATATTTATGTTTATTTCCATTTCAAAACAAAAACTATTTCTTGAGTTAGATAAGGTTAAATCTTGAACACTTGATAAATAACCAAATCAACAGTCCTTAAGGTTCGACACCCTCCATATAGCCCTGTCTTACAAGGATTTGTTCTGTTGCAAGTGGTTATAAATTTTATCATTCATCATATTCACATCAGTCACTTTGTTTAGCTCACGATAGTCTATACACATCCGCATAGAACCATTATTCTTCTTTACAAACAAATACCGGCGCTCCCCATGGTGACGCACTTGGACGAATGAACCCTTGGTCCAAAAGCTCTTGAAGCTGTTCTTTCAACTCTCTTAGTTCCGTTGGAGCCATATGACATGGAGCCTTATGAATAGGCTGAGTCCCGGCATTAATTCAATTGTAAACTCAACTTCTCAATCCAGTGGTAATCCCGAAATCTTGGCAAAGACATCCGGAAAGTCACGTACAATTGGAATATCTTCTAACTTTTCTTTAACCTCAGGCTTGGCTATAACGTTAGCTGTAGAAGCTTGAGCACCATCTCTGACCCACTTTCTTGCTTGAATTGCGGAGAGAAGCGGCGGAGTGGCTTGTACACGAGACCCACCGAATTTGAATTCCTCAACATCAAGAGGCCGACATATAACTTGTTTTGCTCTACAGTCGATACTTGCTCTATACTTTGCTAGCTAATCCATGCTCAGAATGATATCGAATCCAAGCATTTCAAATACAGTTAACTTCGCTGGCAGAGTTTTATCCCAATAATGATTGGACAGTCTTCCACATACTTTCTACAAGTGACATCATCGCCAACAAGTGTAACCACACATATGACTTGTTCTAATGGTTTCATGCTCAAATTACACAATTTCACAAATGAAGATGATATAAAGCAATGTGTTGCACCCGAATCAAATAAAGTTAAAGCCAGGCTACCAAAAAGAGGAATGATACCTGTGACAACATCAGTATTGGCTTCTTCAACTTCAGTGTTTGCGGGAGTGAGTGAGTAAACCTGAGCTTGGGCAGGTTGCCTACGCTGAAATCCTTGTCTTCCAGCAGTAGTTATCGGATAGTTATTGGCATAGCGACTAGTCTTGCCACATCGAAAACAGCCCCCAGTTGCAATTCTGCACTCACCGAAGTGTGACTGACTTCCCACACGTTCGTACATATAGGCCTTGAACTCGAATTTGATGGTGGATGATTTCTCTTCATAGCAGCCCTAAAACTACTTCCAATTACTTACCTCTTTGCAGGATAACTCGGTGGAGGAGCGGAACATTTCTATTGTGCCTCATCAGTAGACTCATCCTTGACACTCCTTTCAGCAACTGAAGCTAGATCCACTAGCTTGGTGAACTCTTTGACTTCGTGGCACACCACTCTACACTTTTGTTTCTTCGTTCGGGACCAAGTTAGATGCATACCTTGATAGCTCAGTAAACTTATGAAAGTATTGCTCCACAGTCATATTTCCTTGCATCAGCTAAAGGAATTCTCTTCCTCGTAATTGTCATTGTTCCTTCGGGAAGAATCAATCATTAAACTCTTGTTTGAACCGCTCCCATGTGATTGGGACATCTTCACCCAACTCTAGAATCATCATGGCTTGTTTAGACATCCACCAGTACTTTGCTTCGCTTGTAAGCTTGAGCCCCGCATAGTTCACTTTTTGCTCATCTGTGCACTTGAGGGCTCCCATAAGACGTTGGATACCATTGAGCCAATGGCCCGTAGCAATAGGCCCAGCAATACCATTGAATGTAGGGGAATTGTGGTGGTGAAGACGGGCTAATACAGTGGCCATGAGTTGATTAGTCTGTGCCACAAGTTTAGCCACACCCGGCATCATGGGTGGCGGAGGAGGAGGTGGCGGCGGTGGCATTTTCATCCCTAACCTCGCAATTCACCGATTCTTCACGACGATTGCGTTGTGTGCATCGTTTGGGAGGCATAACTATGCACCATCACATTGTAACTAGTTAGACAATGTGAATGCATATAAGATACCACATAAACAAATGTCAACAACTATGAACATTTATTAAACTTGCCCATGCACAACCCAACTTAAACTTAACAATTTATTTTCTTTTTAGGCTTTTAAGTTCCTATAATTCCGACACTATACCCTAGACTTAGACAATCTAGACAATAGCCTTAAGAGCAAATTGCTCTGATACCATACCTGTGGCAACCCGATTTCATAACACATTTTTTTTTTTAAATGAAACCGCATCATCACAGTGGCGTACATACATACAAGCCATCATTAACTCATAACATGAGTATATCATATTAGAGTAATCATAACATTGCAGCGGAAACTAAATAAACAACATTATGAGAGTAACATGACATGAGGAGCTGACATACATATATAACAGTTTAACATCATAAGTGCTACACATCGAAAGAAAGGCTATCAAAATGCCACATACGGCATAGTAAAAATACATCAATTAGTTTACACATATACAGCATCATGTACAACAAAAGGCAGACTACCAAAGTCTATACAAAAGGCATTTGGCGTACAACGCCATCAGTCATAACCCAAATAGGCAGCCACAAAATCTTCATCAAGATCCTCAGTACCTACAACATCAACATCGTCTAAGGCGGTCATGGAGTTAACCATATTTGCTCAGGCGGATATATGAGTCCACGGTCTCAGTGCTATAAGAAATCACTAAGTTTTCACAATAAGCCAATCCTTTGTTTTATACATAGTTTACAATAACAGCTACATTTGGTTTATAAAATATCATTCATAAAAACATGGCGTAGCTGATAAAGTAAACACCGTAGTCATGAAATTTATTTGAAACAAACTACATATACAATCTCAAATCATAAAAGTGTCATCTATATTCATACATTTCATAACATAACATTTCACTTTCATCAGAGCATTACACTCATTCACTTTCATCAGGGCATTACACTCATTCGCTTTCATCAAGGCATTAAACCCCTTCGCTTTCATTAGGGCAATACACCCCTTTACTTTCATCTGGATATTACACCCCTTCACTTTTATCAGGGCATTGCACCCTTTCACCTTCATCAATGCATTAAACCCCTTCACTTTCATTAGGGCATTAAACCCCTTTATTTTCATCAGGCCATTACACTCCTTCATTTTCATTAGGACATTACACCCTTTCACTTTCATCAGAGCATTACACCCTTTCACTTTCATCAGGGCTTTACACCCGTTCGTGTAAATGTTAAACTCATGCTCATGCTATAAAATATCTCACTTTCTTTCTTTCATGATCATGCAACCTTTAACATCATTTCATAAAAATCAGATCTCATCAAACATTTCTCAACATAATAAAAAACATCAAGATATGATCATATAAACATTTATACAATATACAATTGGCTCGAATGTAATATAAACTTTGAAAACATAAAAATAGTATCTTTTCTCAATGAGTAATTATACTCACCTCAATCCCCTTTGATTTCTATAAAGTGACTAATATAATCACCTAGCCACAGCAAGCTGCAATATAATATTGCATGCGATTTAGACATAATCTATAACTTACAACATATTCCTAATAATACATAAGTACTTATCAACTCATCAGCACTAGACCCAAAATTACCCATAACTTAATAGAACTAATAACATAAACCCATCAGCTACAAAAGCTAATTCATAGAAATTTGTTATGGATTAACATGTTTAATAACAAAACTAACGAAGGTACTGATAAGTTTTGAATTTTACACATTCAGACCCCTTAATTCACATATATTAATCTTTTAGTTTCATTATAATATGATGTTTTGTGTTGTTTTTGTATTTTCCCTAATTTTGTAGGTTTTGAAAGAAAAGAAGTCAATTCCATCAACTTGAGCTTAAAACACATGAATTATGCAAAGCTGGTGAGCATTTGACCTTTGTGCACTATTTTGGCCATAACTTTTAGCTTAAAACTCGGATTAAGGTAAGGTCAAGTGCGTTGGAAAGATGACTCACAGAGGAACAAATTACTACCCCAAAGTTTTTGCATCTAAGGTGCGCTCAAGTGCCCAAAATGGCGATTGAGCGCCAGCTGCGATCGATCCCCATTTTCTGGCGATCGAGCGCTAGCTGCAATCGATCCCTATTTTCTGGCACTCGATCGCCATCGTGCGCTGAAAAATTCTGAAGTTGGCAGAACTGATATGGAAAGATGGTAATCCGACCCCAACTCGATCTTGGACTTCCTAGGGTGCACGAAATTGATTAGGGTTGTTCCTAAACTCTATAAATACTCTATTAAGTCTTCCAAAACAAAAGACAAGCTTGAGGATAAGAATCATAGGTTTCAAAGAAGGATGAATTTCATCCGAATTATGTGTAACTAATACTTTAGTTAGGGCTCGATTGTAGCCTTAATCATGTCTCTTTAAGGTTTCAATTTGTCTTGCTACAATTCATATTTTGATGCTTAACTTGATTATTTTCGGTTTTCTTGAATTCCTTATATGTATGTGTTTGATTATCATATGCTTATGGTATTGCTAAGTAAATGTTACACATTCAAGCCCCTTAATTCACATATGTTAATCTCTTAGTTTCATTATAATATGAAGTTTTGTGTTGTTTTTGTGTTTTTCTCTTATTTTGTAGGTTTATGGAAGAAAAGAAGTTAATTCCATCAACTCGGGCTTAAAACACAAGAACTGTGCAAAGTTGCTGATCATTTGACCTTTGTGCACTATTTTAGCCATAACTTTTAGCTCAAAACTCGGATTAAGGCAAGGTCAAGTGCGTTGGAAAGAGGATTCAGAGAGGAACAAATTATTAAGCCAAAGTTTTTGCATCTAAGGTGCGCTCAAGTGCCCAAAATGGCGATCGAGCGCCAGCTGCGATCGATCCCCATTTTCTGGCACTCGATTGCCATCGTGCACTGGAAAATTCTGAAGTTGGCAGAATTGATATGGAAAGATGATAATCCGACCCCAACTCGATCTTGGACTTCCTAAGATGCACGAAATTGATTAGGGTTGATCCTAAACTCTATAAATACTCCATTAAGTCTTCCAAAACAAAAGACAAGCTTGAGGAGAAGAATCAAAGGCTTCAAAAAAGGGTTTTTCTTAGTTTCTCTTTATTTTCAGTTTTTCTTTAATATTTTCTTATGAGGATGAGTTTCATCCGAATTATGTGTAACTAATACTTTAGTTAGGGCTCGATTGTAGCCCTAATCATGTCTCTTTAAGGTTTCAATTTGTCTTGCTACAATTTATATTTTGATGCTTGACTTAATTATTTTTGGTTTTCTTGAATTCCTCAAATGTATGTGTTTTATCATCATATGCTTGTGGTAATGATATGTAATTTAGGTTAATTTGGATGGCCGAGTTCTAAGCCTTATAGAGTAACAAAAGAACCCGATCACAAGTTCTTGGATTAATCAACATGGAAAACTGGAGTAGATGTCATGCTCTAGGCTCCATGTGTTTGTCGATTTCCATAGTTTTATGCTTTCTTGAAGAATAACTTAGTAGATGCTATGCTAAATTCTTTGAGAAAGAAAAAAGTTAGAGTAGATGCTATGCCTAACTCGTTGCTTAGGGAGATCAATAGCCTAAGGAGTAGATGCCATGCCCTTATGATGAGAACCAAGGTGGGCTTACTCTTAAAGATCCTTTGCAAGTTCCAGATGGGCCAATTACAAGACCAAGAGCCAAGAAGATCAGGGAAGCAATGCAAGGATTAGTGCAATCCACTTGGGATGAAGCTAGCAAGAGCCCAACACTCAAGATGGGCTTGAAAGAAGAAGAACCAGTCTTGATCCACTTGATCCAAGCTATGGAAGAGTTGACTTAAAAATAGGGCCTATTGTTATTAAAGGCTTTATTTTATTAGTTTAGAATAAATGGGCTTGAGGATGTTTGGCCCATATATTTCTTATGTTTTATTAATTAGGGTTTCAAAAGAACTTTAATTGTTCCACTTGAGGGTATTTTGGGAAAGGGGCCTTATTTTGGCCTAGGGTTACTTTGTAAGGAGTATTTAAACATCTCATAGCCATCACTAAAGCAGACAGACATTATTTTGAATTTTAATTGTGAGTTGAGTTTACTCCTCTTATTCTTGATTGAACTCTTGAACTTATCAAAGGTAAATCACAACCTTTGTGGCGTTCTTCCTCGTAATTTGGGTTCTTGAGACGGGATTTCAACGGGTCTAGATTTTAATATAATCTAGGTTCTTGAAACGTGTTTTCAACGGGTCTAAATTCTTCATAAAGGAAAATGGATAGAAATGGAGAAACAAATTTATTAAATACGTTAAATGAATGTGTAACATTCAGTAAACGAAAGGCATGTCTGCCATGGTTCGGTTATACGCCAACCTAACCACACGCAAACGTCGTTCGGTAAGTAAGCATTCCGCACAAAATGAGATTGTAGTTAGCTTTTGATGAATACAATGATATCGACAAAGGGTATATTCTGACTGTACAGTGATTATATTGAACTACACTAGACAAATAATTAAATCTGATTTTAATACTCAATGTGAAAATAAACATGATACAGAATAGTGGTACCAATTCCCTCATCACTGAATAAAAATTGTTAAGATTTTGGCTTACCTGCACCCCTCCGGGCAGTCCTTCCTTCTGTTCTGCATTTTGCCTCTCGATTAATTACATGAATATATATTCCTTCCCTTCTGTGGCTCCTAGGATTCTCTCTCTCTTGTCTCAAGCTGATCCTCATTGTTCATGACCGCTTGCTGCCGTCCGTGGCTGGCTTACCTTGATCTCATCTTCAGGCTCTGTCCGCCAACTATCGGTAATTTTGATCTCCAGCATCTTAAATAGTAGTCTATTTTTTCATGTCCTCACAGTTGTTGTAAACAAAATATCAAAATCTGGGAAGATTGATGTAATTGGCTATGTCATTATGTGGCTTATTTGATAGCCTTTTTTTGATGTATAATATGTGTTTTGTAAAAACTGTTGTATATAGTTTATTGTCAACTTCAAATTATGTTCTCTCTCACATGTTATGTTATTTAATTTCCTACGTGTATGTTATTAACTTGAATGTGATATGCTCAGATTATGAGTTGATGATGTGGGCTTTACATGAGCCTCTATGTCTATTCAGTTTCATTTAAAAATATATATATATATATATAATATAGATATATATATATATATACTAGTATATAATAAATATGTGTTGTGTGTGTGTGTGTGTGTGTGTGTGTGTGTGGTGATGAAATCGGGTTGACAATGAATAGCTGAAATGCGATTTTTCAGCTCATTTCTCACTTTTTCTGACTTAGAACGACTTGGAGCTCTCCTCTCCTCCTAGGGTTTGCTCTAACCTTAAGAGAGTGATGTGTTAGGCTTGGGTTATGATTTCTAACACGTAACGCGTTCTTCGGTGTTAGATTATCGTTCCTACAATTGTTTGAGGTAAATTTCAAACCATGTCTATGTTCTTTAAGATTGAGCCTACACATTCATGCATGTTGCTTAATCTTGATTAATGTCTAGGGATTTGTCATATTTCGGAGTTTGCGCTGGCTCGAGTTCCAGAAGGTCGACCCCCGGGCTTCGTACCTGTGTACAAATATCCAATAATAAATAGGTGAATAACATGCACGTTTTACACACAAGTGTACAAGATCAAAACGATAGTATCAGATAGCAAATACGAGATCATTCCATGAGGATTGGTATAAATTATGCTTTAAGGAGAATTCCTAAAAAAGATATTGTGATGAAACGAGATAGAAATATTAAATTGAAATAATAAGATAAAGGGCCAGGTTCGATATCACACCGCTAATCATACTCAAAGATAAGGTAAACAATATGCACAACGGTACAACCATATCATGATACTCAATGTTTGCCAATTAAGGTGATATGAACCCGCAGAAAGAGAAAATCCGTTGAACCCACAATTAATTTGAAACTCACCCAAGAAAGCCAAACTCACAGTCTCATGG
>FXXK01002350.1:37494-48646 GCA_900184695.1 Betula pendula | reverse complement strand
AAATACATGTGTTTCTCACATGCAAATAAATACATGGTATTTTTATAGGTGAGATTGAAAAAAGTTCCTTCAACTTAATTTAAAGGAAAATTCTGCTCTTTATTTATCTACTACATATCTTTTTTGGGATTCTTCTAATACACATAAACTAACTTTTTTTATATTTTAAAAAAAGCAAGTTGGCTTTATTTTTTGTTTTTTTTAAAAAAAAAACAAAATTAGTCAATGTATATTAGAAAGACTCAAAAAAAGATATAAAATAAATACACAAATATTTCTCTTTTTTTTTTTATTAAAAACAATAATAATAAAGTGACTAACATGACATGGCCACACATAAGCAGCGTGTGCTATAGCATTACTCTATATTTAATTATATATTTATAACTTTATTTGTTTATTTTATCTTCATGTCATCGTTGACCCTATTTTGCCGGCAATAGACCAGCGTCAAATTTGTCTTTATATTAGCATGAATATAATTCTCTTCCGAAATTGAAACATGTGCACCATAAGACAAAAAAAAATTGATAAGCATTGACGTATGAATTCAAGTGCAGGCCACTTCAATGCAGTTGCTCTTCAACTTGTCTCCCAGTTGATCTCTTCTCCTTCTCTCTTTGCCAAGCCATGGCCACCATTTTCTACAGCTTATTCAAGCTACCATGCACACTCTTCTTTTTGCTTCTTCTTCTTCCCTATGCAAATTCAGTTTCTTTCCAAATATCTCGCCTCCAATCTGACGCGTCCAACACGTTAACGTGAATGACTTGGTTCATCAAGTCAAAGTATGGTCCCACTCTTTCTCTCATTTTTCCACTCAAGGTAGCCTTTTCTTTTTGTATTTGGCTTTGTTGTCTTACTCCTAGTAGAGTATGGACTTTGTTCTTTTTTCAACCGACTTTTTGATGCTATAAAAGGGATGCAGCCCTTTTATGAGAATTAAGCCAAAAGTAAGACATCAAAAGCCACGGCAAGAGAAAATAAAAAAATGGAGAGGAAAAGAAAAAGAAGGGAGAGAAAAGAAGGTAGACCAGAACGCATGTGTTAGTGCGTAGGGAGAAGAAAAAATTGCAGAGTTTCAATTGTTATTTTTTCTCTATTGTGTGAAGGTGAGATACGGGTGTATTGGAGCTTTGGTTTTTGAGTGATTTTTCTCCCTGTTACTTTTGTTACTTCATCTTTTGATAGTGAATTTCTCCGGTCGTCTCCAACAGTGAATGTATAGTGCTGTTAGACCAAAGCCACTTAATTCTTCGATGTTTGTTCTTGATGTTTTGTTGTATTCTTTCTTATAATATCGCATTCTCAACGGGTCTTGGGGAAATAATGATATTAATTCTTAACAACTGGTATATTAGGCTTTTATCATCTCAAAAGTGGGAGCGATAGCAGGAGAAGATGTTAAAGCAGAAAAAATCAAAAAAATTTGATGGCACAAATTTTGCATATTGGAAGATGCAGATTGAAGATGTACTTTATGAGAAGGAATTACATCTGCCTCTTTTGGGGAAAAAACCAGACGATATGTACGATAGCGATTGAGCCCTACTTGATCGGAAGGCCCTGACAGTTATCAGGTTATCGTTGTCAAGATCAATGGCACACAATGTTGTGAAGGAAAAGACCACTGCAGGTCTGATGGCGGCTTTGTCAAGTATGTATGAGAAACCGTCGGCAAACAACAAGGTACACATGATGAAGAAGTTGTTCAATTTAAAGATGGCTGAAGGAGCCTCGGTAGCGCATCATCTCAATGAGTTCAACACCATCACAAATTAATTATCCTCAGTAGATATTGATTTTGATGATGACATTACAAAAAAAAAAGTGTAATTCCTGACGGTTTCAAACAGTCAGGGATTCCACTTCGGGGAATTTTTTTCCCTGACGGTTTGGGGCAAAACCGTTAGGTTTTTTTCTGACGGTTTCGCCCCAAACCATCAGGTTTAGAAATCGTCAAGCTCCTTGACGGTTTGGGGGCAAAACCGTCAGCAATTTATTATAATTTTTTTTTAAAAAATTATTAATATAATAATCTCAAAATCCATTACACATTCAAATACCTACACAATCCAAATACACTCTTCACAACATTCTACATACCTAATTCAAATCCACAAATCCAAATACATTTCACAATTAAAATACATAATTCAGATCTAAAACGTAATTAAAATCCAAATATATTTCACAATCAAAATATATAATTCAAATCTAAATACATAATTAAATTCAAATACATTTCACAATCCAAATACATAACTCAAATTCAAATTCGTAGTCTAAATCTACTTCACAAACCGAAGCAACTTCATAAAAACATGCTCCATGTTACATGTCAGTACTCACAGTTGCTAGTTTCCTCTTGCCTTTTCCAAGTCAGGAAGATCTGCCAATGCATTACCTTCCATGTTAGAGTGGAGGTAAAGAACAAAGAAAAAAAACAAGAATATGTTTATTTTAATGAAAATTAAAAAAACAAAAGAAACGAAAAAGATGCACACATACATGTGTGAAGCAAAAATAGTAATAGCCTACACATTTAATACTGATACCCAATGACTTGTAAAAAAAATGTATTCAATTAGCAGTTTTCTAAAATGCAATAGACAAGTTCCTATTTTCATATGGGAATATGAATTGGCAAAAACTTAAAAAGGTAAATACCTGAGACAAAGTGCTTGTAGTTCTACATAAAGAAAGACCATTTCTCTTATAATGATATAGACAATGAAAGAACCCCCCCCCCCCCCCTCAAGACTTTTTCACTTGTGTATTGCTTAAAAATTAATGTGCATGCCTTCTACTGGAAGAATTATTAAAGGAAACTCAAAGATAAGCAACTCCTTTAACCAACCCCCACTTCTCTTCCATTGAGCATCACAGAAAGTAAAAGAAGAAATACAAATGCTTTTTAAGTGGAATTTCCTTTTAACGGGTTAAGTGTAAGCCTTAAGATACATAACTTTTTGGAGAATATAGAATATACCTCTACAGGCACCAACAACGCCGGATCTGTTCGCAGCAATGCAATAGCACAATCAGCAAGCAAATTTATTATGACAACTAGAAATTAGTGTGTGAGGGAAGTTAAGAGGTTGGCTAAGAACTAGGCGTGCCTTTTTCAACTTAAATATTAATTAAGTTGACTGAATAGTTTTGTAAGTCTTAAATATTAATTAACTGAAATATTAATCAACTTTTTGAAGGATATAGAATATTAATCGTAGTGTTCTTAAGTTACGTTAATGAAGTTATGTTATTTCTAGTGCTCTAGTATTATTTTATAAGTAGGTGAGTTTATGGTTTCACATGATAAAAAGAAAAGAAAAACTTTATAGCATGTTTTTTCACTGCTAACGTTTATCAGAAAGATAGTAGCAGTAACACCTCATGGAACATAGATAAACACCTTGCCCTATTGTGACACAACATAAATCCAATATAGAACACCTACAATTATTATTATTTTTTTTTTCCAAGAATAGAAACACCTACAATTATCACAACACAACATACTCCCTGAGCACCTATACACACAGGCCTGCCACAACACAGCATACACCCAACACACTTACACACATAGGTCTATCACAACATAGCATATTTACACCTTACATACCTATACACATAGGCCAACCATAACACATTATACACTCTACACACATCTATACACACATCTATACACACAAAAAGACCCAAATGAGGAAAAAAAAATTACATTACTTATATTAGTTGAAGATTGTTGAGATCTAACCTTAGGGCACATCATATACGAGAAGTATAAAATAGAAACAAGCAAAAAGAAAAGCCAACATCTAAAACACAAAGGATTCAAAAATACCAATGACAAAGAAAATAGATGTGTTAGTTGTAAATTGAAACCAAACTTAGATTTAGAGAAAACCAAACTTAGATTTGGTTGTTTAAGCTTCTTTGTCACTTAACGAATAATTAATGAAAAACTAAAACTAAACAAAAACATCACCTTCTCAGTTGTTTCCCATTGATGGTTGTTCCCTTTCATAAGCATTTCTACCATACGTTTGACGTTTCCCATCTCTTCCTGTTGTGCTTGGTACAAGGCAGTTTGCTCTTGAAGTTTGGTGTTTTGCTCTTGAAGTTTGGCGTTTTGCTCTTTAATCACTTCAGTTTGCAATGTGTACAAATTCTTCAAAGTTTCCACCTCAACAACCAATTCTCGTTCCCTAAGAGTAGGGGTACTAGAGATAGATCTTTGCCCGGAGGTATACGAGGTGGATTTACCGGGTGTCAGCCCTGGCCCTACCCCGCGTACACGACCCGAATGTTCCCGTCCAAATACTTGTCCGCATGCATCGTTAGGCGACCAATAAATGGACCCCTGTGAACACACTCATTCTGTTGGCTCTTGACGTTCGATAATTGCTTTTATCTGAGCCTGCACAAAACATACAAATGATAACTTGAACATATAATCGGCATAAACTCATATTCTTTCCATGACCATATTCACGTAATAATACGTATTTAGCACTTACAATAGCTTCTCCAGCCTCTTCAGTCACAGGGTTCCCATCTTTCTTCGTATGCGTGACACACCACATATCGTCCCGGTTCGGGGTTTCTCCCATATCTTCCGCCTGCAATATTATTCATCTAAAATTAAATCAATCATTCAACAACACACTGTTAAACATAGAAATAGACCATCCATTTTACAAGGACATATGGTGGATCAAGTCTAACAACTTCCATTTCTATTCAGTTTGTAAATGATTTTCATGTCTAATACTAGCTAAGCCATGAATGTTCTTCAGCATTAATTGCACGAGTTATACTTACCATCTCATCCGCAACCTGTGCGATGCTCTTCGATCCCAATGCGTGAAGATATTTATTCTTGCTACGGCTTGTCTTTGCCTTATCTGCCTTTTCTTATATACTTCGTAATGTTAATACAAGGATTACTTAATTAAAAAAAAATAAAAAATAAAAATAGTGAGAAAAAAAATTATTCCATGACATTTAGAGTTTGGCATTAGTGAGAAAAAACTTTATCATCCTTAGTCAACCACCTATCAACTAGTATTTCTAAATCTTCTGCATCGAACATAAGGCCTTTATTCCTCGCCCTATTGAGCACAGATTGTACGGTATCATCCGACGTCAATTGCACTTTCTTCTTGAGATCATACCTATGTTGCCTTCTTTTATTCCCGAGGTTCATTAATGTCACCTTTTTTATGTCCGCGGCGGCGTGAACAGGCTCCACATAGAATTTTCTCTACACCAAAAATGAAATAATCTCATATCTTAATTGGAAATATAAGGCTACAAAACTATAAGAAGTAATTGACATNCATACCTATGTTGCCTTCTTTTATTCCCGAGGTTCATTAATGTCACCTTTTTTATGTCCGCGGCGGCGTGAACAGGCTCCACATAGAATTTTCTCTACACCAAAAATGAAATAATCTCATATCTTAATTGGAAATATAAGGCTACAAAACTATAAGAAGTAATTGACATGTGAAAAAAAAATTTCATACCATTATGGCGGACCACATCTCGTCTTTCGGTGCATTTGGTAGCTTCCTCCAATTACCACGCAACGGTACAAATCGACCGTTTCTTACGACCTTCCCAATAATTCTAGTAAATTTCATACCACCGTTGCCGATTGGTTGGTGGGAGTGGTTGAATTGGACCACTACCCTTTCCCCATCAGGTAGGTGCCAGACGTCCATAGGACTACCAACAGTCCTAATACTCCTTCTACCTGTTTCATCTGCAACTCAAAAAAAAATTAATGTTATACCTAAATGTTATTAAATTAATATAAGATTATCAAAATAACTGACTATCATAATATATAAAATAATTCATACCAATGGTTTCCACTTGCCCATGTCGTAGCAAACGCGACTCCTGACTAGTACCGCTATGCCGTGAAGGCTCAGGTGCTGACTGTGCTGATGCCTGAGCCTCCATCGCAGGGCCATCAGCTGTTTCATGACTCTCCATCTCGGGGGCTGCCTCTTCCTCAGGCTCCCCGCTATTGCATGAGAGTCCTGCCAATTCATCATTGTCAGGCTCATCCATTTGGTAGGCGTGTTGCTCAGGACTCTCAGGTATCTCCTGAGAGTCCTGTGTCGTCTCGTTCGACCCTACAACCGGCCGGACAACCGCTGTGCGGTCTATTGGCGTCCAAAAATCCTTCCTTGGGAGCGGCGTAAAATATTTTTTTGGTGCCATGTCTACATGCAAACACATAAAAATGAGTCAGATTCAATCATAAATAATTAAATATACAATATGCAACAACATAGTACACAATAGAAAAAAAAAAAAAAAAAAAAAAAAAAAAGAGGCGACCATAAGTATCTCATTCTGAACACCCTAGATTTGGACACAGTTTAATAGTTTAATCATGCATATTTTATACATACAATTATTTGTTTGCTTCGGTGGCCGGTACATTAGTACGTGCACAATCAATCTCATCATTCCCAAACTCAATTCCAACGTCTCCAGTAACGTTAATATTGAAAGGCTCGTGTTCATGATAACTGTCAGCCTCTTCATAGTTATGACCTTCACCTTCGCCAACATCGTACACATTTCTTGGTTTTGTTTTGACAGCGACATTCCAATTTGGATGTATGAGATCTTGGACATAATACACCTGCGATACTTGAGAAGGTAGTACGAATGGATCATCGGTAATTCGCGCACCCGTGTGTATTAGGTTATTAAAATTTAGAAGATCAAATCCATATTCGTCCTTTTTGTATCCCTTATTCGATTGAACATCGGCCCAATCGCACTTGAAAAGCACATACCGTGTCAAGTCATAGTAAGTAACCTCGATTATGCGAGTTAGCTTACCGTAGTAGGTGGGACCGTCTTCAGTGGTCACACACACTCCACTGTTTTGACTTTTCTTTTCTTTATCGACATCCACGATGCGGTACAACACGCCATTAACCACATACCGCTTATATTCTTCAGCATCGAGCATTGGGCCTCTAGCATGACTTACTAGTTTTTCTTTCAATTCCATTCTAGCAGCTCCGTCCAACTTATCAACCTGTGATTTGGACACCTTATCAACAAAATGATTTCATAATGTAATTTTATAGACACTCAATTATTAAAACTTTCGTTATTCTTATGTGTGACTTGTACCAACTACAGAATTGGTCCCTATGTTGCTTCATCAACTGTTGATGCGATGTCCGCTCCATATTGTTTCGTTTCCTTTTATTAGGTGAATCAATGTGCATCCTACACGTCAACATAAAATATATGGGAAATACTTTCCATTGCATTTAAGTTCGTAGAATACGTATTTAGTAATGCAACTTACTTGCGAAATTGTAGGAAATCGTCGGAATTGAATAAAATATATCGATGTGCTTGCTCAAATGTGATCATATCAAGTTTTATCCGCTTGCTCGCCCCTTTGGACTCATCTTGGTGTCTTGGAGGCTTATTGTGGACCGTTTGCGCGTTGTCTAAATAGCGCGAACAAAACGTCAACAATTCGTCCATAATGTAACCCTCTGCAATAGAACCTTTCGGTGCAGCCGTATTACGAACGGTATGTTTATATCGACCAAGACACCTAGATTAAAGATAGTTATGAGACCGTAACGTAAGAAAGATATGTATTAATAGATAATATTCTTAAATAATAAGTTAACATAATTTTAATATTACCTCTCAACGGGATACATCCACATGTAGTGTACCGGTCCGCCTAGTTTACATTCACGTACTAAATGTATGACGACATGCACCATAATTGTAAAAAAACTAGGAGGAAATATTTGTTCCAATTGGCACAAGATTATGGGTATCCGATTTTCTAGACGATCAAGATCTTCCATCCGCAGTGTTTTTGAACATATCTCCCTAAAGAACCCACTTAGCTCTATTAAAGGCCTCACAACCTTATCCGATAAGGTTCCTCGAAGTGCAATGGGAAGGAGTTGTTGCATGAGTATATGATTGTCATGACTTTTCAAACCCCCGACAATACATTCTTTGAGCTTCACACAACGTGAGACATTTAAAGAATATCCATCTGGCACTCTAACATCATGTAACACCTGCAAGAAATCAATCTTCTCTTTTTTCGTCATTGTGAAACAAGCTGCGGGCAAATATGTTTTGTTGTTTTCCGCAGTAAATGGATGAAGTTTTGGTCTCAAATTCATCTTACGCAAGTCTTGACGTGCTTCGAGGTTGTCTTTGGTTTTCCCATTCATGTTCAACAGGGTGCCCAGTATGTTATCCATGACATTTTTTTCAGTGTGCATCACATCAATGTTATGGCGTAATAACTGATCTTTTCAGTAAGGCAAATTGTACAATACACTTCGCCTCTTCCAATCAACTTCCCCACTGGGTAGCTTCTCTCCGATCCTTGCCCGTTTCACAACACAATCCAATTGTCTCATGATTTCATCGCCATCCGGCGCTGCGGGCGCACTCTCCATTTCCTGCGTACCGTCGAATGGTCTCTTGTTCTTTCTCCACTGATGTTCTGGAGGCAACCATCGCCTATGCCCCATAAAGCACAATTTTTTACCATAAGTTAGCCACGTGGATTTCGTTGAATGCCTACAACAAGGACATGCTTTCCGTCTATGTGTACTCCAGCCCGACAAATCACCGTATGCTGGGAAGTCATTTATCGTCCACATCAAGGCCGAACGCATTGTGAATTTATTTTTCGACATTACATCAAAAGTTTGTACCCCTACTTCCCATAGTTCTTTCAACTCGCTTACAAGGGGCGCTAGATACACATCTATATTCTGTCCTGGTGCACTCGGACCAGGAATAATCAAGCTTAACATAAAATACGGTTGTTTCATGCACATCCAAGGGGGCAGATTGTAAGGTACTAACATTACTGGCCAAGTACTGTGACTAGTGGACATGTTCCCAAAATGATTAAAGCCATCTGATGCTAAACCTAGCCTGACATTGCGCGGGTCTGATGCGAAGTCTGGATAACGTGAATCGAATGCCTTCCATGCTTCTCCATCGGCCGGATGCCTCAATATACCATCTTTTGTACGGCCTTGATCGTGCCACCTCATATGTGGCGCTGTATGATGTGACATAAACAACCTCTGCAGCCTTGGTATCAGAGGAAACCAACGCAACACTTTGACCAGTTTTTTTTTCAAACTTTTTGTTGAGCCATCTTCATTAGTGACAGCATCCTTCCACCTAGACTCATTGCACGATATACATTTGTCCAACTTTTTATTTTCCCTCCAAAACAACATACAACCTTTGCGACAAGCCGATATCTTCTCGTACCCAAGGCCCAAATCCCTCATGTACTTTTTCGCCTCGTATGTATCTTTAGGCAAACTTGCATCCGGAGGCATCAACTCGTTGATGAATTCAAGCAACATGGAGAATGATTTATTGCTCCAACCGCTCATACACTTAATACTATATAGACGCACAATAGCTCCCAATTTACTATGTTTTGTATTTTCATGGAGTGGAGTATCAGCATCTTTTAGCAAATCTTCTAACTTATTCGCCCCCTTGTTAGAGTCTTCAATTCCATCCTCCACAGTTGCGGCTTCAACTCCCACTTGAGACCCACCCGCTTCTACACAAACATCATTCCTCACAAAAACATCATTTAGCATCTCTTGCATCCCACTGGACCCGCCATGTAGTGGAATACCATCTACGCGAATTGTACTGGGAGCATCAGATATTGCATCGCTACCAACGGGAGCGACAATTGGTTCCCCATGCATTATCCACTCGGTGTAACCCTCAATAATCCCGGCACCTGACGTTAAATGGGCAAATACAACCTCATTTGGCAATGTTTTGCCCAAGGAACAACTCTTACATGGGCACACAATATGCCCTTTTTTCCTAGAGTGTTGACTTGCAAATTTTACAAACGCCATAACCCCACGAATGTACTCTCGCGAACTCCTCGGCTTTCTCATCCAACTCTTATCCATCTTTGTCACTACATCACAAAATCTTTGTTAAGACAATTTTTTCACATTTACCCATGAAGTTAAACTACAGGAATCGCAAATACTTCATATTTGGACATAGAATGTACTAAGAACTATGATTTCTATAAGTCTAGTTCAGTACATAGAATCTACTAAGAAATGTTTATTGTCTAATGTGATAACAATCCAATCCCCTCACAAAGCAAATCCCATAAGTCATATGAACTATTCGTATAAAATAAGTTACACATCTTTTGTAGTATTGCATAAACTAATTTCTAACATAACATAGACAGCTTCCACTAGTTTGCAGTGTATATAAGAGTACGAATTCAGCTCAAGATTTAAAGTATTGAATGAAAACAATTTTGGCAAAGTTAGAGAGCTTATTTAAAGAGTTACAAAGTCATATTTGATGAAGATTTTCAATTCTAACGTTTACTAAGTTAAAACCAATGGATTGTTAATAGAAGTTCAACAATATGATTCGAAGAGCTTAATACACGGGATTTAGGGTTAAAATTTAGTATCACATATAAAGCCATATCTAGATTCATATTCTTTATTCTTGTTTCCCATTTTGAAAAATGCATTATTTAAAATAATTAAAATTCCTTCTAACTATGAAGTAATTAAACTCATCACCAAGCAATAGTCTCACATCATACTATCATAGGACTCGAGACGGAATCAAGGGAGCAGCTGGGGCCATAGCCCCTGAATTTTGTTTTTTGTTTTTTTTTTTTAAATATTTATATATAGTTAAATTGGGCGTGAATGGTTTAGTCCCACATAAAATTTATGCTTTATGCAATGATTTAAGACAACCAACAAAAAAATGATGGATGAAAAAACACATTGAGAGCTTTGTTTCACATAATTAAATTTGTTTTTCTAGACATATGATGAAAATCTTCATCAAATCTGATACCTAAATGCGCGCACTTTTTGTTTGTTCCAAAACGCTTTCTCCATATATATAAAAAGCAACCAAATTATAAGTTGAGAAAATTCTGGAGTCTACCATATATCCTAGGTCTTTTGGCAAATCTGACTACCAAAATAATAGCACAATCACGTACAGTATAATTAAATATATAAGCAAATTATGAGTTCAAAGGGAATGTGGGTATCAGATTGATTTGAAGGCCATT
>FXXK01002350.1:0-7500 GCA_900184695.1 Betula pendula | reverse complement strand
GAAAAAAAAAAAAAAAAAACCAAATGCTGTAAACAAAATGGCATTTCCACCCTTAATGGATTCTTAGAGCAACTCTAACCGCTTGATAAAGGAGTAATATTAGCTAAAGTTAATTAATATTGTTTTTTGACCTCCAGCAAAGCGGAAAACGTACCTTAATTGCTATAGTAAATAGTAATTTGGTCTATTGACTGTAGAACAGTATAAAAATTTTTGTTCTGTTTTCTTTATCTTCTCTCTCCCTTGGTCGATGTTCATCTTCTATCTTCTCCCTCTCCATCTGGTCTTTCATCTTCTTCATCAGTAAAAACCCCCCTAATATCCTATATATGCAATCTCAGCACAAATCTACAAATTGTTCATTTCCTCAAATCACAAAATCGATCATTTTCTTCATTTCTTCATCAGCAACCGCCTTCCCTAATTTTATCCTCTGGAGACTTACACAGGAGAGAGAGAGACGACGGTGGGTTTTTTATTATGGTTTTGTGACCGTTTTCTTCATTTCTTCGCATCATGTGTTTTTTATTGGGTTTGTGGTACTAGTTCTGCTGCTTCTTTTTCTCCATGAGTGAGAGGTAGAGAGAAACGGTGGTCAGGGTAGAGAGAAAAAAAAATTTAAATAAAATAGAAATTGCTAGAGTTTATATTAAAAAATAATAGGTAAATAAATAAGAATGTTTTTTGACTAGGTAAAATACATATTATTGCTGAAGATGCTTATGATCAATGGGGGATTAAAATTCAAAGACTAGTTCTGAAAATGCACTTCCAAGCCTAAATTAATTGATTCAAGAAATTCTCTGGCATGTTTTGGGTGTTATATTAACCAAACTCAACTCAATTTTTTTCAAAGTCACCTTTTATCTCAACTAAAATTTTTCAATTCACAATCAAATTTTTTCAACTCAACTAAAAAAATATAATAAAAGAAATTAAAAAAATGAAAAAATGAAAAACAATTAAAAAAAATGGTTACCTAGGTGATCAAGCCAACTCCAAACGTTTTCGGGTATATAGACACTCGTAGGGATAGTTTTCAAACCACCTCATTTTTTTCTTTTATTTTTAAAATTAAATATAATTTTTTATTTTTTATTTTTATTTTCAAAGTACTAAATTCATCTTTTTACAATCATTTTTTGACATCATATATAAAAATATAAGTATATTTATAATATTCATTATGATATTCAAGCAATACTCAACAAAATTGTAAAAATAAAAGTAGTTGTTAGAGTGGCTAGACGCAGGAACAAAAATATAAACAATACTTATAAATACCATATAGTAGTGAGTAAGGGAGTCGTTCCACGAGAGTATATCAGTCTATAGTTATAGCGACGTGAACAAGAAAGTGGGTTGAGTATAACTGAAAAATTTTAGAAGAATAAAGAACAATTCAATTTAAAGGTTCAAAATCAAATCAAGAGAAGCAAACTTAGTCGAGCTACAATCCACCATCGAATTTTACAACGGAGTCATCGAATGCAAGATATATTATATTCAATACCTTTGAATATTCACCGTTTGGAATTATTATCCTATCTTCTTATCGTAGTTATTAGAAACAGCAGATCTAATATAACCTATAAACTAATAAACAACAAGACGAGCGCAAATTATTAATATTAGTAGCCACCTAAGAATTAGAGAGAATCGATGAAGATATAAACAACATAACCACAAGCGGTTGCATTAATTTATCGACGTGTCATTCGTCTCAGATCTTAATATTCTAGACGCAGCAAATCATGAAATCTGAGTTGCTTCGCAAATTAGAGGGATCAAGACAAATTACGGAATTAAATATCTAAATCTAGCAACAGATTTTGAACCGAAATAGTAAACTATAGGATCTCCTAGTAATTAGACGAGCACAATCATGAATAATAGGCATAGGAAGAATATCTGAATACTCAAAACCATAAATTCGAACCACTAAAATAATTTAAGCTCACAGTTTTAATTGATTCCGAGGCTTCCGTTTCCTTCAACCAATGAACAAGTTTAGCTACGCAGAGCCTATAATGAACAACTCAAAGGATCCGTTAAGAGAAGAGGGGATAAAAAATGGAGTCTTTTCAGTTTTTCTGATTCCCCTCTCCTTTATACACGTATACTCCTTAATTATAAGGCCTACAATATCTCCTAAAGAAGTCTACTATTATCCTTAAAATAACAATATCCAAATCTGAATTAATAAGGAAAATATTAGAATAAAATAGAGTCTAATATAACTGGAATAGGTGGGTTTCCAACTGTAATATTCGTGCACCAAATCTGCGGTTTTCCACATATTTAGGAATTGCATGCTAAGGAATGTTCCAGAACGTCCAACAGTGGCAGGTGCATGCAACTTCCAGCCGATTTCGACCTTGATGCAGCCAAGTATCTCTCAAACTCAAAACAGTGAAAGTTGTAGATCTTTTCTTTTGTTTCCATAACATCTTGAATCATCTCAATTTGGAGCTCGAATGAAGGAGTTATGCCCAGATTACGAAGTGATGTCGAACTGTCCAGAATCGCCCCAATTAGTTTTGTTTGCATTTAATGCCGTCCAATTGTATCCTAAATCAAAATAAAAGAATTAATAAGTACATTTAAGGCACCAAATAATATAAAAGACTTAAACATTAAGAGAAAAAAATATGACATTTTGCATTTCTCATCAGTTGTCATGTCAATTGAAGAAGGGTGCAGACTTTTTCTCTATCCAACAATGTACTTTATTTTCCTCTTCGTTTTCTTCTAATTTTTAATGGATTAGGCTTAGATTGTTGTAAATATTTTTACAGCACGTATGCTGTAGTTATTTTGGATGGTTGGATTTGATTTCAACACTTGAAAGCAAATTCAACCATCCAAATAACTACAGCAAGGTTGCTGTAAAAATATTACAGCACCTAAGGCCATTTCCTTTGTTAACTAGCGTGCAAAGTTTATTGCAATGGTCAAAGCTTTGGAAAAGAGAAGAAGCAAAAGACAAACTACAGAACATTCAAAGAGTTACAAAATAATAATAGATAATAATAATAATAACCAATTCAACTGAGAAATAAAAAAAACAATGACAATTTAAAAAGATTTTCACACCAATCTCAACACAGACTGACACACAATATAAATAAGTCCTACTTTTTATTGCCTTGGTAACATCAGAATGGTTTTCTCCATTGCATATCTCTATTGATCGATCCGATCATCAGTCGGCTTATTTGAAAGACCAAGTCAATAAGTTTAGATTTTGACTATCCAAGGGATATAGCTGGGTTTGCAATCAATGAGTTGAAATCGTGTTGAGTTGAGCTAAGTTAATGAATATTTAATTTGTTTTATTTATTTTTTTTAACACGTGAACTCGAACTTAAATACCGAGCTAAATAATTAGTTCATTTATTTTTTTGAAAGAGTTCAAGTTTGTTATGAGCTACTCATTAATTTAGTCATTCCATAATATAAATTAAAAATGTAATTTTTTATATATAAAAAATGAATCTGATTTATTAGTTATTTAATTATGATAATTATTTTAATGTTTTAAACAATTAACATCAAATCTTTAAATAATCGTAATCTCAATTTTATAGTGTATATGATACATTCCACACCACACACACACAACCACCAACACTATATATATATATAAGAATTTCTTGCTTATAATTATTAATTACGAGACAATTTTTTTTTTTTTTTTTTTATTTTTTATAAATTACTTAACATGTTTTCATTACAAATTAAAAAATAAAAATGAAGTTATACAAATAATACATGTTGAGCCGAAGCTTCATACGGAGGCGAGTCTCAATTTATACGAGCTTGAATTTTTCGTTCAAGTTCTGTTCATTTAATAAATGAACTGTAACCGAGCTCGGCTGAAACTAATCTAAAGCCGAGCCGAGCGGCTCTATTTCATTTACTGCTCTATTATAGCATAGTGCGCAAAAAAAAAATAAATAAATAAACATCCTTCTCTTCTCACTTTTTTTCTCATCCAAATGAGGGTTCTTTCTTAGTCGTGTGATTTCTTTTATCGAAGGCCGTATTTAGGAAGCTCCACTCTCTGCTCTCCTCTATTTAAACAACTTTCTCTGAGTTCATGATTTTTGCTGCCGAGAATCCAGGCCCTTGTCTCTCTCTCTCTCTGAACCCCCAAGCCCATTAGTTCTAACTTAAGCTCGATCGGTACATTAAATGGTTACGTGGCCGAGCATCCAAAAAATCAACGTCAAATGAAAAAATTGCATATAAATAAAAACCTAAAAATTGAACAGAAATAACCACTGTAGATCATAACTACTCAAAGATAAGCGACTAGGAGACTTCAGCAACAACAATCAAATCGCACAACAAGGAATTATGCACTTCATCCTAAATTTAAAAAAGAAGACTTGTACAGGCATGAAAACGAATCTATATTTAGTCGAATCTTTTGGATAATATTATGGCATAATGATAATACTATATTCATGAAACCAAAAACCTTGGTGGCCCACTTTTACAATTATTAGAGAGAAGACATATTTGCTATAAAAGATATAAAAAACAATATAGAAACTATTGAAAACCTTTGAGACTAACATGCAATTTCTCAGCATATAAGGAAGAGGGGAAAAAGTGCTTTGTTAGAAAATAAATCTCAAAAGATTAAGGGAGTGAAACAAACTAACAAAAACATATACTTATCCTTTCTAGCATAAAATATCCCATTACCCAACATTGCGATTACTAACACGTATCCACGTGAGTTATTGTGATATATTATATTATATCATCCCTGGCATAACTAGGTCTAATTTTAGTCTTGTAGCATCTCTATCTATTACAGGCCCTATTATTCAATTTGAATGAGATTTTGAAAAAAATAATTTGGTCTCTGTTTTAGTGTTATTGGAAGAAGTGATGGTATTAGCTCTCCCTCTATTTTATTAAGCCCTAGCTCATATATATAGATGAAACCACAATATAAACTACTCTCCTATCACCATCCACCCACTTATAACAAACATAACAAATTCAAAACCAAATAATCACAAACCAATCTCATGAATGTGACTATACCAAAAACCAAAACTTACTGAACACAAATACATATCACAACAACGTGCAAGTTGTTTACTCAAATGTAAAAAAAGTCCAACAAGGCAAACACACATATACACCACTCAATACCAAAACAATAAAAAAATACAAAAATCAAAATAAAACAATATATAAACAATAAAACCTACTTAAACTTAACCAAAATAAATTCAGCAAAACATAAATAACAAACAATAAAAAAAAAAAGGGTCGTATACAACAATTCCAAAACACTCCAAACAAACCACCTCACTATATCGCAATCAAAACTACACACCTCAATATATGTTTAAATTCTAACGGATACAACGCTTTGAAAATTTTATAAAAACCTACTCTGATTTTTTCTTTATTAAAAAACACCATTAATATACTCACTCTCACTGATAATTGTTGTAATATCTATCATAGAAGATATAAACAAACCAAAACCACAAACCTAAGAGTCACTCCTTACCCTTATTCATCGTTAATATCTATCATCTAACCACCAACTAAACCTAGCAAAGAAAAATGTAAGCATTAACAACCATATTTAAACCACAGACATAATAATTTAAATAATATTCAAGTACAATCGACTGACACAAAAATAAACAATATATCTTGCATGGAAATAGATCAGCATCAAATATAACTGTATTAAAACAATTAGTACTGCGACTCTCAAATAGCTAGATGAACGTGAGAGACAATGCCCTTGAATTAGTAAATATCAATGGTTTGACTTGGCAAAGATAAATTCATTTTATAATTTTTACAGAGTCACAACAGAACAGCAACACGAGCCAATTAAATATGGTCAAATCTAACAATTGTCAGGGCAGGGCGAGAGGGTGCTCCGAATCGGTAACGCCTTCGACTTCAATGAAAATTCAAGTGCCTCTTCAATGCAGTATGCTCCTCCAAACTATGTCTCCCAGTTATCATAACATTCTCCTATCTTTCTACTCTCACCACAAAAAGAAATGGCCACAATAATTTTCTACAGATTATTTCAACGCAATAAACAACTCGTCCTTTTTGCTTTTTTTCTTCCCTCCGCAACACTTCACTTTATTCCAATCCACCCCGGGAACCAAAACATTAGACTAATTCATTAGGAGAAAGCCTAACAACATAAATTCCTATAAATGATGAGAGCACATAGAGAAATGAACAAAAGTACAACTATTTTTCACGTGTTGGCTGAGGACCCACATTAAACCGGTTGGAGAAGGAGGTGCCACTCTGGACCGCAAATAAGGTAAAAACTGCCAGAACTTCACCAAACTCAATTTCACTTATCCAATTAAATATAAAATAACAACACACAAAGCAAATTCAATAAATTTAATTGGCGCAGGGCTATGCATTACTTCCTGACTACAAACAAAACCACCTTTCGGGTATTTGAAATACCCAATTGAATTCAGCAAAAGGATGGCTTTTCTATTACGACCTATTTCCACCACCAACCCACACAACCAGTGATTCATCTCAAAACACAAAATGTTCTAGTGAGTTATAGAATTCTCGTTAGATTAAACTCTTGGATTCCACCGGATCCCTGAGCACAAAACAAAAAAAAAATGTAGGGATATAAAAAAAAAAACTCAAACTTATTCTACCGCGCCCATTTACCAAACTCTTGGAATGCCTTAAGTATCCCCTACCAATATTCAATACAGCAGAATGGCCACTATATTGTCTCACCCAAACAGCTAAACCTCCCAAGCAAAATTTGAAAAGACACTATTTAGGTCCCTATCAAAAAAAGAACTTCTAATTGCTCAGGAAAATAAAATGAGAAACTTTACAACGTCCCCTACCCCATAATTAGATCCTCTCCAAAGTTCTTTCGCAAATAGATGGTCCACAGTTGGAACTTATCTCAGCTACTTCACTGGTCCTTGCGGCTGCTAAGCAGCAACCATCAGAATCTCTCGTCCCATGGGCAAAATTACAGATCAGCTCTAGGATCATAAAAAGAGATCAAGATGGAAAGAAAAGCAAAAAATATAAAGATTAGACGAATCGTTGTTTTGACTGAGTATCCATAGAAGTGTTTATAGATAACCCGCAGTGGCGAATGAACAATCTACTATAGCCAATTATGCAATTACTTCTGGAAGCATAAGCAACAAAGAGAAGAAGAAAAACATCTTGAGACAACTAGATACTTGATACCTCGATACAACGACGACTTTAGAAAGAGAGCCCAGAGACAACCGACCAGAAGGTCTTTAAAGGGCCTATAACGAGCTTGCTATCAAGCTACCTACAACTTTTTCAAAAATGAGAGGGGAAGTTGGATCCGCACGTGGAAGGAAGGTATTGGCGCAAAACGGCTTGAAATATACCTTACTATTAAAAAACTGACCATTTAGACGTTATACCAATCGCTTTTGTTGAAGAAAATCTCAAGGGGTCTTA